>CM076575.1:1112568882-1112721760 GCA_034641835.2 Pinus albicaulis | reverse complement strand
AATGTCGATCCAAACCTCTATTTCAAGGTTGTCCAAAGCAATGTTTTGAAAATCACGATCGGGATTAAATCGGCGAGGGGAAAAAATCGGGAAAATCGAGAAAAAATCGACAGGGCAGAAGGACGCTGATCAAGCCCAGAGTGAGGACGCTGTCCATTCTTGGAGGTGAGGGTTGCAGATCTGAAGGTTTCTTGTCAGATCTAGCTTTGTGAAGGATAGATCTTACAGATCTAGTCCTGTATGTTGCAGATCTAGCATTGTATATTGCAGATCTGAGGGTTTTGCAGTAGATCCAGCGTGAGGAGTGACAGATCTGAGGAGATATTGGCAGATCTAGTCCAGATCTGAAGGGGAAACACCAGATCTAGCCCTAGAGGCTGTAGATCTGAGGAGATAGTTCCAGATCTAGCATAGATCTGAGGGATTGGCAGCAGATTGGGTTTTGGAGGACGCAGATCAGGAAAGGGAGGACGCAGTTGTGATAGGAGGCTTCAGATCCATCAGGTGGGACGCAGATCTGAGGAGCAGATCATTGTGAGGAGTGCTTAACATCGTTTTCCAGGATCCTGTAGCAGCTTCATCTGTCTGGAGAGTTGAGGGCTTGGTGCTTTATCTGTTTCTGCGCTGTCACTGGCAGAGACAGCGTTTTCCATTTGATAGGGTTTGCAGACTTCAGCCCCAGCGCAGTTCATCTTCAGCTTGCAGAGCAGCCAGGACGCTGTCCTTGTTGCAGCCACTTTTCTGTTGAGAGGGTCTCCACCTGCCTAGGGCAAGGATAGGTGCACTTACTCTGATTTATTGTACTCCTCTCTATGTACTTTCCGATTAATAAAATGGCTCAGATTTTGGTATTACATGTGTCATGATTCAGTGATCTGGTTCAGTTTATATCTGTATTAGTGCATTTCTGTTTATTACTGGTTATTTCCCTTTGGGGATATTACAGTGGTATCAGAGCTCTGATCTGGCTCAGCCTGTGGTGCTAGCACTCTATGGCACCTAGGGGTCACCCCACTCTCCTTGGGGGAGGTGATTCTGATTCAGAAGACGAACGGAGGAATCCAATGGAGGCTATGTTGGCAAGATTGGCCGAGAAGTTGAGTGAGAAGATGGATGCAAAGATGGATGCATTCATGCAGGAGGTAACCAGGAAGGTTGCAGGGGTAACGCAGAAAGAACCCCCTAGGGTCTTTCAGGTAGGGGAAGGATCGGGAACATCTAGTTGCATACCAGATGCTATACCCATTATGACAGCGCAGAAGACCGATTCCATGGACACGCGACCTACCATGCCTACTTTTCCGGTAGAGGAAGTGGAGCAAACGGCATCAAGAGATGAGGGTCCCGATCTTCATGCGGTTTGGTTTGCAGATTGGCGTAGTTTGGGGCCGGAATTCATGGAGGCTCTCCCTTTCAATCAATATCTGCAGTACCGAGGCGGCAGTAAGCCTCATGATCGAAATAAGGGACTGGGTTCCCACCGTGACAGTAACCGTGCAGCCAGCAAATTTCATTTGCCGATGTTTGATGGGTCTCCAAAGACCACAGCCAGGTCTTGGGTGGAAAAACTAGACCTCTATTTTCAGCTTAACCAGATGCCAGAGAAGGAGGCCATTAAGATGGCTGCATTACATCTAGAGGGTGAGGCCCAGAACTGGTGGTTTCATGGGTTGACCACACTGGGGCATTCCACAGTGACTACATATGCCGAGTTCACCAGGAGGGTGGTGAAACGTTTTGATCAGAAGGACCCAGATCAGCCTTTCCTCAAGCTGACCAAGCTCAAACAGACAGGTAGTGCAGAGGCATACATCTCTGACTTTTTGAGGGTTTCAGTGATGGTACCTGACATATCAGCAGCTCGGTTGATCACGATGTTTTTGGACGGGTTGTCAGAACCACTTCGTGGTCTAGTCCGGTCAAACAAACCGGCCACACTTCAGGATGCTATCGGCAGGGCCCGTGACCTACAGGATGTGTTGCCCAGGACTCGGCCACCTTATCCCCAGAGACAGGCTTTCCAGCCTAAGGGTAAGGACATGAGGATTCCGCCTCCCAAGGCGAATCCCAGACGAGGACAGCATGATGATGAGGCTAGGAGAGAGCTGAGACGGAAGCGATTGTGCTTCACCTGCCAGGAGCCGTGGGCACCAGGACACAAATGCACCGCAGGGAAGGCGCATTTCATAGAGGTCTTCTCCGAGGGCAGCGGAGAAGAGGATGAGTTGGAGGATGAGGAGGCAGGAGAGTGTTATGCAGCGCAGAGTGCCTTACCGCCTCCACCACCAGATGCGGGAGAGGCATCATTTGCCCCTACTGGGGGAGCTCTAGCAGCATTGCGAGGAGTCCCCAAGTATCTGACATTGCGCGTACGTGGGACAGTACGGGGTCAGCGTGTTTCAGTTCTAGTTGACAGTGGGGCCACCCACAATTTCATCGATGCCCATATGGTAGCACGGAGAGGCATACCCACAGAGAGCTTTGATGGGTTTTCAGTTCTGGTTCCAGGAGATCAGACCATGGCCTGTGCTCGATATGTACCTGAGTTATCAGTGACGATGGGCACCTATACGTTGACCGATCACTTCTTTGTGGTGGACATTCCGGACACCAATGTGATATTGGGAGTGCAGTGGCTTATCACTCTGGGAAAGGTCACCACAGATTGGAAGGCCTTGGAAATGGAGTGGGATGATCCCAAGACGGGGAGGCATGAGAAGATCTGAGGTCAGAACACATATCCGCCCCAGACAGTATCGGCACACAGCATGGATGCGACATTCCACCGGGGAGACATAGAGTGGGCAGTTGAGCTGCGGGCTTCAGAGATGGTAGATACAGGCAGGGCGGTGCACCCTGATCTACAGACTCTTCTTGACAGATATGCAGTAGTGTTTGGAGATATTCCACCGGGACAGCCACCAGATCGGGGGTTTGAGCACACGATAGAGTTGGAGCAGGGGATATAGGCAGTGATCACCACCCCTTATAGGCATCCTAAGGCCTACATGGATGAGATAGAGCGGGCCATTCAGGAGCTGTTAGCCCTTGGGCACATTCGGCCCAGTACCAGTCCTTTCGCTTCTTCAGTAGTGTTGGTGAAGAAGAAGGACGGCACATTACTCATGTGCATTGATTACAGGGCACTGAACAAGAAGACATTGAAGAACCGGTACCCCATTCCCAGGATCGATGAGTTGATGGACGAGTTGAGAGGAGCACGTTTCTTCTCAAAGATTGATTTGAGGTCCGGGTACCATCAGATACGCATGAGGGAACAGGACGTTCCCAAAACTGCTTTCAGGTGTCATTATGGGCACTTTGAGTTTTTGGTCATGCCATTTGGACTAACCAATGCACCTGCCACTTTCCAGTCTTGCATGAACCATATCTTCAGGGAGCATCTGAGGAAGTTCGTGCTGGTCTTCTTTGATGATATTCTCATATACAGTAGGACTTGGGAGGAGCACCTCCAGCACATAGAGACAGTTTTGCGCATCCTGGAGGAGCAGCAGTTCTTTGCCAAACTCTCCAAGTGTGAGTTTGGTTTGACAGAGATGTTGTATTTGGGACACATCATAGGAGTGGACGGAGTGAGAGTCCATGACGAGAAGATCCGGGCTATCAGGGACTGGCCAGAGCCGCGGAATGTGACAGAACTTAGAGGATTCATTGGTATCTGCACTTATTACAGGAAGTTCGTCAAGGGCTTCTCACAGCTTGCTGCACCCCTCACGGAGCTGACGAGGAAGGGGGCATTCAGTTGGACGGACACCGCACAGCGAGCTTTTGATAAGCTCAAAGAGGTGATGAGCAGTTGTCCGGTGTTGGCATTGCCTGATTTCACTCAGCGCTTTATCCTAGAGTGCGATGCCTCAGGAGAAGGGATTGGAGCAGTTTTGATGCAGGAGGGTCACCCGATTGCATTCGAGAGCCGGAAACTCCTTCCACATGAGAGACTTTATCCTATCTATGATAAGGAGATGTTGGCCATTATGCATGCATTGGCCAAATTCCGGCAGTACTTGGTAGGCGGCAGATTCAGAGTCAGGACAGATCATAACAGCCTGAAGTACTTTCTGGAGCAGAAGCAGTTACAGGAGAGGCAGCAGAAGTGGATCAGCAAGATCCAGGCCTACGATTTTGACATAGAGTATGTCAAAGGGAAGAACAATGTGGTAGCAGATGCCCTTTCCCGTAGACCAGCCACATTATCCCTCATGAGCTTGGACGCCGATTGGAAGGCTCGACTACTGGTTGAGTATTCCAAGGATAGATTTGCATGCGAGGTGTTGGATGGACAGGTAGCAGATAGCAGATACAGGGTGGCAGATGAGGTCATCTATTACAGGGATCGGATCTTCTTGACTGAGGGATCTCAGCTCAAGGAGAAGATACTCCATGCCTCTCATGATTCACCATTGGCAGGACATCAGGGGTTCACCAAGATGTACAGGGCCATCCGGGAGAGATTTGCATGGAAGGGCCTCAAGGAGGACGTACTCCAACATGTCAGGGAGTGCGAGGTTTGCCAGCGGAACAAAGGGGAGCTGAACCATCCCGCAGGGTTGTTGCAGCCGCTTCCCATTCCCGAGGGGAAGTGGGAGAGTGTCTCGATGGACTTCATCACGGGTTTGCCCACAGTGCAGGGCAAGGACTGCATCTTCGTAGTAGTTGACCGGCTAACGAAGTATGCTCACTTCTTTGCCATTTCGGCACACTATACAGCAGCACAGGTGGCAGAGTTGTTTTTCCGGGAGGTTTTCAGATTGCATGGTCTACCCAAGACCATTGTTAGTGACAGGGACAGCCGCTTTATGGGTGGATTTTGGCATGAGCTCTTTCGACTAGTAGGGACTGAGTTGACACCGAGCACCAGCTATCATCCCCAGACGGACGGGCAGACAGAGATAGTTAACAAGTGGCTGGAGGGCTACTTGCGTAACTACGTCAGTGGGCAGCAGCGAGCGTGGCTGAAATGGCTACATCTGGGCGAGTACTGCTACAACACAACCCATCATATGTCTATCGGCATGACACCGTTTTATGCGTTGTATGGACATCATTCCTTGTCTTTTGTGGATGTGATGTTTGGGGTTAGCAGGGCTCCACGAGCCAAACTATGGATCCAAGAGAGCCAAGACATCCTTCGGACTCTCAAGGACAACATAGCCACCGCCCAAAATCAGCAGAAGTTATATGCAGACAGGGGCCGAGTGGAGCGACACTTTGAGGTAGGGGATTTGGTCTACTTGCGGTTACAGCCATACCGCCAGTCTTCACTCAAACAGAAGGGGGCAGAGAAGCTTAAGCCTCGTTTTTATGGACCATACAGGGTGATTCGGAGGATCGGACAGGTTGCATATGAGTTTGAGTTGCCCCAAGGCAGCCGGATTCATAACATTTTCCATGTATCATGCCTGAAGAAGGCACTGGGCCAGCATGTGACAGTCACCGGGGAGCTACCTCCGACAGATGATGAGGGGCACTTAGTATTACAGCCGGAGGCCATTATTGACACCAGGGAGAGACAGCTGCGTAGCAGGAAGATCAGAGAGTTCCTGGTGAGATGGAAGAATCTGCCAGATGAGGATGCCACTTGGGAGGATGAGAAGATCTTGCAGCATCCCTCACTTCAGTTGCTTGAGGACAAGCAACGTTTTGCCGGGGGAGACTGTAATATTCCCAATTAGCCTTGCTAATTGGAATATTTCATTTTTGCTTTATTTTGCCGCTTTAGATAGAAATAATAAATAAAGTGAGAAATAAGAGGGGTCACCTCACTTTAGCCACCTCACTTTATAATAAAGTGTTCTTTTTCCTAGTAGCTTGACGTTGTAACTTAGAGAGGGGGCCTTGGGGGTCCACGTGGGTGATGGAGGAGACATAGAGTTAACCCAAGGTAAACTGCGCAGATCCAGGGTGAGTGAGTTTGGAGGGAGATTGGTGCTATAAAAGGAGAGGCTCTCACCTCATTTGATCATCCATGATTTTGATATTCTTATTGATAGCTAGACTTTGTCTGCTTCAGCACACCGGTTGTTTAGTCGGTCTGCAGCACTGCTTAGTGCACGAGTGTCTCCGGTCGGAGATCTCACCCTTAGCCTCGGGGGACTTCGAGTGCCTGCCCTGGTAAGGTTTTTCTGGTTTCACCCTTAGCTTCGGGGGACTTTGAGTGCCCGCCCTAGTAAGGGTTTTCAGTAGCAAAGCAGCAGCATTTCTGAAGCACATCTGAGGAGGAGGAAAGCCCTCTTGTGGCTGCGCAGAGCAAGAGAAGGGAGGACGCTGAATCTTTGAAGAGAAGGACGCTGTTTTATCTGAAGAGAGGACGATGTCCCTTGCAGGAGAGGTAGGACGCTATCCAAGAGGACGCAATTCCAGACGGGCAGAGAAAACGCTGTTTGAGGGGCAGAAGGACGCTGATCAAGCCCAGAGTGAGGACGCTGTCCATTCTTGGAGGTGAGGGTTGCAGATCTGAAGGTTTCTTGTCAGATCTAGCGTGGTGAAGGATAGATCTTACAGATCTAGTCCTGTATGTTGCAGATCTAGCCTTGTATATTGCAGATCTGAGGGTTTTGCAGTAGATCCAGCTTGAGGAGTGACAGATCTGAGGAGTTATTGACAGATCTAGTCCAGATCTGAAGGGGAAACACCAGATCTAGCCCTAGAGGCTGTAGATCTGAGGAGATAGTTCCAGATCTAGCATAGATCTGAGGGTTTGGCAGCAGACTGGGTTTTGGAGGACGCAGATCAGGAAAGGGAGGACGCAGTTGTGATAGGAGGCTTCAGATCCATCAGGTGGGACGCAGATCTGAGGAGCAGATCAGTGTGAGGAGTGCTTAACAGCGTTTTCCAGGATCCTGTAGCAGCTTCATCTGTCTGGAGAGTTGAGGGCTTGGTGCTTTATCTGTTTCTGCGCTGTCACTGGCAGAGACAGCGTTTTCCATTTGAGAGGGTTTGCAGACTTCAGCCCCAGCTCAGTTCATCTTCAGCTTGCAGAGCAGCCAGGACGCTGTCCTTGTTGCAGCCACTTTTCTGTTGAGAGGGTCTCCACCTGCCTAGGGCAGGGATAGGTGCACTTACTCTGATTTATTGTACTCCTCTCTATGTACTTTCTGATTAATAAAATGGCTCAGATTTTGGTGTTACATGTGTCATGATTCAGTGATCTGGTTCAGTTTATATCTGTATTAGTGCATTTCTGTTTATTACTGGTTATTTTCCCTTTGGGGATATTACAGATTTCTAGCACAAAAGAAACCCAGATCCGAGTTTTGTTGGGGCAGCAGCAAAAGAGGGAGAAGAGAACCAGTTCAACATTTTCTTATTGAGCAGAGATGGCCACACATGGACTAAGGGATCAGGACAGGTTGGATCGAGCATCCAACTTTGTCATCTGGAAGGCCAAGATCCTATCAGTTTTGGATGAACATCGCATCAAAGATCATGTCTTGAATGCAATTGATGTCCCTGTTGATGTTGATCCTCTCAAGAAGTAAGAAGAGGCTCATGTGAAGGCAAAACGCATGATCATGGACGGAGTCAAGGATCATGTAATCCCACATATTGCTAAGAAGAACACAACAGGGGAAATGTGGACTTCCTTGACCACTATGTACCAAGGAACTTTCGTCCAGCAGAAGATGTTGCTTGAGAATCAGTTGAGAATATTTCAGATGCAGAAGGGAGAAGAGATCAACCAAAGTATGAATCTTGGGGTTTGACTACTTCATCTTGCACATTCATCCATGAAATTGGTTTCCTTAGGATTTGCACATGTGCATTGGTTGCATGCATCTTGTGGACCACAGTTTTAATTTCAGAGGTTAGTTATGGAACAGTCTCCTAGAAGGAATATTTTATTGTTACTTCTCTCATGCACCTTGGAAAGTGCACGTTGTGAGCTCTTCTAAGTGGATCTTTGAGGAAATCCTCCTAGATTGAAGAATATTTTATTATATTTTCATGCATTTATTCTTGGAGGGTGAATTCTATGTGGACCCATTTAGCATTTGACTTGGTATAATAACAATTTTGAATTTCTAGATGGTGCATCCTCTCTTGAGGAGGCTAGTGTCCACATGTCTTGATATTGTCAACAATGGATCTAACGACTCCAACATCATATAATTTATTGACTTGTCATGGAGTTAGTTAGACAGATAACATATTTTATTGCATGAGAGATCTAACTCACTCTATTTAAAGAGGAGTTTCTCTCCATTTCATTTGTAATTGGCAACTGGAGGATTAAGGAGTGAGAGTCGTGATTGAAGGTTGGAACTCTGAGATGATGGTGTTGGGCTCCCTTGTGTATCAAATTTGAAGACTAATGAGAAAATGAGGAATCGTTCTTTTTGAGTATGGTTATTTCCTATGATATTCATTTGTTGTATATTTGTTGTAGAAATTTCTTGCTTTCATTCTAACGTAAAGAGCTAGTTATGAGAGCACTACTTGGTTGGAAAAAGAATGTGAGGAGGCTTCCCATCTTGTCTTATTTCTGTTTTGTTTCCTTTCTTCTATCATATTTAGTTGTTGATTGGATAATAAATCAGCTAATAAAACAACACCTTTATGTTAATTTAATGCATGGAAAGTGAGCCCTCCAATATTAGTTTTGTCATCATAATTTCTAGCAAGCACCTCAAGGATTAATCTATCAAACAAGTTCAATTTTCCTTAGGTACAAATTTATTGATGAAGGTTTCATACTAGATCTTGTTGATTTTTGTAGCATCGGAAAGTGATCTAAGTCTCAAAATTTGTGAGGAGGCTTGGACACTAGTATTCTAAAAAACCCAGAAATCGTTTGTGGAAATTCCACACAGTTTATGTTTTATTAAAATAATTGACCCTGAGTCTAAACTTAGGGAAATTAAATAATTAACGGATATTAATAAAACAAAGTATGAATCTTCTAAAGAACGAAGATCAAGTCAAGATTTAATCTTGCCCATCGATTAGACTTCTAATCTGCGCTGTTGATTTTCCAATGAAAAGATTATAAAATAAGACTTGAGCCATTTGAAAAGTAAGCCGGGCACACACTCAGTAACCCGAGGAAAGTCGATTCTGAAGGAATAGAATTCGATTTCAGAGGGAGAGTTGCAGAGCAGAGAAAGCAGAGGGCATCAACAGTGACAGGGCACGAGGGAAGAAAGGCGCAGAAGGGCAAAGAGGCAGCATAGAGGAACAACGCAGAGGGCTCACGCAGTAGTGATGCAGTCTCACGCAGGCTCTGCACAGAGAAGCACACAGGGGTGATGCAGTAGGGGCCAGTGAGTCCCTCAGGTGTCGAAAATTCTTGAGAGGGCTGAGAGAGTTTATCTCAAGTGTTTTCTTAAGAAGTTTCTAAATTATTCTACCAGTATTTCCTTGTAAAGAATTTGTTGTTGAAGATTAATATATAAACCCTGATCTACTGCACCGGTTTTCCCGCATTGGGTTTTTCCGAGGACAATTGTCCAAAAATAACTAAGTCAATGTCATTGATTCTTGTGCTTGCATTTTACTGTTCTTTTCTCTATATGTACTTGAGTGATAACTGCAGGAGTGTTTATTTCGATATTTACTAGAAGGGTTTTTGTAAATAACTTATTGTGGAAATAAGTAGGAGAAATAAATCTATAACTGCAGTAGAATTTCAGAATTGAAATTTTCACAGATCTTTCATCTAAGTGGGTGGAAGGTGTCAAATTATTCTTCCTACCTCAAATTAGTCGATGGTCATAAATCAGTCCATTCATTTTATATTGTCTTGTGACTCCATGGGCCCTTAGATTGATAGACACTAGTCCCTCATCATGTCATTCCCTTGTTTCTCCTCTTCCTTCCTTTCCTTTCTTTCTCATACTCCCTTTCCTAGTTCCACTACCAAAATTCATATACTACAACAATCTTGTTTTCTTAAGGCTTACTCTTCAAAAAATCACCTAGAACCTCCACTCCACAACCTTAGCAATCCTATCTTTAAAGTTAAGGGAAGCCCCCCTTGAGTTGGAGAAGAGCCCACCAAAAGAGAGAAAGATTTATTGAGATGGCAATGAGTAGCCTTCCTGAGTTGCTCAAAACTAGCCTATTTTTGCTTGGGATTTTACATCATTTGGAGGTGCTAGATTTTGTTGTAACAAGTGTCATGGGAAAAATTGTGGGGATTTTGGACAGTGAGGGGAACAAAAATAGGAATAAATTGGAAAAATAGCCACAGCTAAAAAGCATAAATCTGAAATTCTGGATTAACTTCAAAAATATGAAAATCCTAAGCATTTGAAAAGATAGCCTTTTGTTATTGGTTTGAACCAAGGTTGCCAAAAGCCTTCTTCCCCACACCCCCTACCACTGCTTTGGCTCTGGAACCATACTCCAAGCCTTTTGGGCACACTCCCCACCAATATGTTAGTGTGGTGCTCCCAAGGACACTCCCAAAGCTTGGAACACTACCTAGATGCTACCTAGGCACTCTCTGAGCGTCCCCTAATAGTAATGTCAACTTTTAATTAAATTTTTAACGTTACGATGAATCGTTTCAGAATGTTAGAGAGTGGTTTCAACCTCGTCAGACTTCAAATGGAGAAAGTATAATTTCATATTCCATTCAAAATTCAACAGACTTAACAATTTTCAGGATTTCAAGATTACTGAGATTTTTCAAAAATGGCACTCCCAACGCACAAGGATTTTTCGAAACTGGAACTCCCAACACCTCCACTCCAATCCATGCTCTGGCAACCTTGGTTTGAAAAATCGATAAGAATAAATTCTCCTAAGGAAGTGTGAGTACCAACTTAGGCCTAAGTCTCAAAGGAAGTAGGGGCACTAGACATGGTCATGAAATTAGTATCTCATAAACTACCTATAGAATGGATTCTACCCAAAACTCCCCTAAACCCTAGTATTGGTGTGTTTGGATAGATTTTTGTTCCTCCGAAATTAGGCAAGATAACAATAGGACAAGATAAAAACAATTCTAAGAATAGTTCTAGCAGAGATAAGACAATGTAAGATACTCTTTTCGAGAATGTAAGAATGCTAACTTAGAAAATTATATAGAAAAGAAGATGAGATTCCTCATTTAAATATGATAAAGTAAGATACTAATTTGGAGAAAATAAGAATGTCAATTTATGAATACTTTCTTAAGGGAAGATAAGAAATAGTATTTAAGTGTCCCTACTCAAAGTTGCTAAGGCTTATCAAAGCCATCGAAGATCATGATCAAGCATGTTTTATTAGAAACATCTTCTGAGCTGGAAATAGTCATTTTCCTTGGGTATCACAGCAAGAAGGAACTCATCTAGATGGGCACCATCTCCACAGATGAAGTTATCTCTAAAGCATTGGTTGTTTGCTAACAAGAGTTTGGTGTCAATGGTTATGCAATTTATGGATTCGGAAGACTGGTTCTATGACTTTACTAGTGGACATCTGGAGAGGCTCTCTAAATCGACAGTGGGTTTGGATTTCAATATACAAGACATAGTTCTGGGTAGCAGGTACAAGTGGATTGATGAGGTAAACCAGTATAGATTCAACTTAAGCATGGATCTAATATGAGCTAAGAGGGATCAAATTTCTTCAGGTGCAAACTTCTTTTAGAGTGCGAAATACAATATATAATTTTTGTTTAAATTGTATTTTTGAATGCTATATAGAGTACATATTTTTGAATGCTATATAGAATACATAACTTAAACTTACAAGTCCAAAAAATCTTTGTTGGATTTCGACAAAAAAAACATATACCTTAAAATGGACCAAAGTTGAAACTGTAAAACATTGAGATCGCTTCAAACATTTTAACTATAAAAGCTCATTTTTTTCAATAGCTTTATATGATATATACATAATTGACATTAAAATGTTTTACATAACATGTGTATCAAGAGTCAGCTCACATTAAAAGGGTTTTTTTGTTATTAGTATATTTTTAAGTATATGTCAATATTAATTCGTACTAAAATATTTTATTGATAACCCACATTGAATATTTTATTATATACAACATTAAAATAGTTTCTTTTAACATTTTATATATATATATATATATATATGAAGTTGATATCCACATAAATTAGTTAATACTGATCTTCCAATAGTTTATATAAATCCCGTGTTAAAATATTTTTGAAAAGTATAAGGTTTAAACATGTTACTTGCACAATTTTTTTTATTTCTAATTACTTTATATGGAATTATGTTATGTAATATGGGCTATCAACTAAACATGCATAGCATATTCATTTTTTTTTATTATAGCCAACATTGTTTTTCTATTTAGACAATATTTTATTTTTATTTTAAGAGGGACACGTGTCAATTCCACTTTGAGCTTTTCTATTTAAGCAATATTTTGTTTTTATTTTAAAAGAGACACATGTCAATTCCACGTTGAGTGCAGACGAATTACACATCTTCCTCATACTGAACTATAAAGTATAGAATGAGCCTCTTGGCTCAATAAGTAAAGCTGACAGAGTAAACACTGGACACCATTAAGGAGGCAAAGGGAAACAATGATGAGCAAGAAGAATGGAAGGATAAAACAGAAGCTATGGTAACCGATGCCCTGGAGCAACTGGAGGCGGTGAAGGAATGAAGCAATTTCAAGAAGCAGAGTTGCGAGAGTTAAAAGGTAAAGTAGTCTGTCTTGTGCAAAGGAAAAAGGGGTGAATCAAGAACCTGCCGCCATTCAAAATAGACAAAATTACACCGATGGTACAAGAGTAACTGACGGAACAGGCAGCTGCTAGGAGAGAACTTTTGGGGTTCTCCAAATTGTTATGGTAATTTGTACAAGGCAGATATATGGGCTATAAATAGTCATTGTTTAAGCAAAGGATAAAGCTGGTAATAACTGCATCAAACCTAGAAGTAGAGACTTTGACCTCAAATCAGTATGTTGACATGGAGCTAAAGAAGATCAGAAGCTGAGAAATTAAGGAAGCTACTCTGCTATTTGGATCTGGGTAACCTCTGGTCTTAGGCATATTGACGTTACTGGGAATAAGTATCGAGGCAGCAGAAACATTTGCCGTTCAAAGCTATGTATTGTAAAACTTAGACAAGATATATGGTCTGTGGTCTTTATATATGCTAGTCACTGTTTTGTAAAATAAAAAAATATGATAATTATGCGGTCGAGTTGAGCGGTCAGGAGATAAACGATGTACCTATAAGGCCATAATTGAACATTTGAGGGGGAAAGAACCTATCATCCCCAATGCTGTATCAGTATTTTATGTTCCTAATGTAAATCACAGTTTTTAATAGCATTCCTGACATAAGAAGCCCAGCCATGAAAAATTCAAAAGGCCATTGTACAATATACACAGACACATTTTGTCCAGCCATTTTCAATTAACTGGACATGTCGAAAAACGAAATTAGGAAAAAGAAAGAGAGAGAGAATACCTTTGAATGGTAAAGCTCTGAGTCGTTGATGGCAAGCAGCTCTGCTTTTATGCAATTGCAATCATACCCATATCGAATTGCCATGGCACCCACTAGCAAACCCATTCCAAAGATGGACTTCTGCATTTTGAAAGCTTGTAGAGTCATCCGGATGGATTCCAAGTGCAATATTTTCCCTCCAAACCATATTGTAATGAATCCATTCGCCCTTCCCACCTCCTCTCCCGTGACCACACTGGTAGCAGTGATTGTAAACAAGGGTCCCACGGATTTCAATTGGAGTTTCACGTTTTGGGCTTCGGCTACCCTTAGAATGTCAGACATAGTTGGAAGATGATCCGGATGTTCCAGGGAATGGGATTTCCCTGCAACATTCTCACAGCATGTGCAAGAAATGAGTGCACTTGCTCTCTTATTTCTGGTTATGTTCCTAACAAATGACGGACTAATGGGAACCATAGAAATTATTGGCCTGTTGGTGTGTGAGATGGGGTTGGGATTTGAATTCCTGTTATAAGTGGAGCGAATGTGAATATAAGCAGGGAAGCAAACAGAGTGTACCAATGCCATTAGGCTTGTGGGTGGTAGTAAAAATCTTATGATAGCGTGAGGAATTCAGATTGATTGAGCAGAACTGTGAGAAAACACAATGTAATGGCAGGTCTCGCCACCAATCCAGATATGAATTCCGTTGTACTTTCATTCCACTGAATGTGTGATATCATGAGAGTTTAAGCTTTACGATATCATTGTGATACCATATATAGAATTGTTCGTCGCTTATGACATCGCTGAGATACCATATATTACAATTGTTTCTCGTGCTTCCCATTAGCTCCGCGTATTCTTTTAATACAATCCCTTGAATTGTTGAAGAGATCTGGTGGGATTTTATAATGTGTACATTGAAAGCGTGATGTGGCGATTGTAGCAATGCCACGAGGCATAATCACATTTGTAAATTGCTTTATGTTACGCTGCTAAACCTTCCCGATTTATAGTTATCTACTCTTAAAATAATTATTTTTTCGAAAGTAGCCTTTCCTTTCTATAGAGTATTTCCACGATGAAAAAATAAATTACCTAAATTCACCAAGATTTATCATTAAAACTCGGAAATTTTCAATTTATGAACGAATGAATGATATTTTAATGTATACGAGACTAAAAATAGTCTATGGGACCACCAACTTCCTTGTTTTTTGCCTTATGTAATTCAATCATTTTCTTACTCAAATTGATGATGAGTTGACCCAACCTTCTAACAGTTCCATCACTGGAAAGACAATGTCACGGAATTGATGCTAACATACTGCGGTGATTGTTCTTGATGTCTCTGAAAGCGTCACATTCCAAAATGAAATGTTTTTCTGATTCCACTGCCCTAGAAGTGCAAAAGGTACATACTCTTTCTTCCCAAGCTTCTTTAGTTCTCTTCCACAATTTCATTTCACACCAAAGTTGATGTGACTTAGTTCTTAATTGAGCAATAAGAACCTTTGCCCTCCACGGAATGCTAGCTCCAATGTATTCTTTTTGTTGGAGATCACAAGTGGGGTTGAATTCCTAAACATAGTACTTCTTCTTTCTACCCAACTCTTTTCCCCATATACCCTTACGAAACTTCTCCAACACAAAATTCTTTAACTCCTTGCTATTTGTAGGACATGCATTCAGGTAAATATTCCATTTTTGCATCCATTTGTTGTTTTGTCTCATCCATGATTTCTTTCTTTCACTCATATCTTCATTGAAGATAATTTTCGGCCATCTACCTCCTCCCATTTGCTCCATTCTCTTTAGGTACCATATAAGACGCACCATGGCAATTGCTTCGATGGGAGTTGCCCCTATTTCACTCAACATTATCTCATAGGGAACCAAACTTTTTATTTTGAACTTGCTCATGATCAAGCGTTTTTGAGTTTTTTCAATTTGTTTCCATTTTGAAACAGGGATGTTGCTAGCCCACAATTCACACCCATATAATATCACTAGACAAAGTAGGAGTCCAAAAAGTACTTTGATCATGTTCCAATCCCATAACTCTGCCTCTCTACATCTATTTTGAAGTGCATATAATGCTTTCCACCCTCCTAAAATTCTTTTCTTTATGCAATCCTCCCAATTAAGCTTGTTGTTGAAATCGATCCTGAGGTACTTGTATTCATTTACTTCTTCAAGAATGTTGTCTTCAAAGAAGAATGTATGTTGGGTTTGCTTCCTTTTATTAGAGAAAATCATTATCTTGGTCTTATTGGTATTGACTTGCATTCCCACTGCTTTACAAAAATGCTCAAGGGCATATAGGTGCATCTGCAATCCATCGGCCGATTTAGCAACCAGGACAAGACCATCGGCATATAGAAGAAGCTTTATCACAAACTCCCCCAATCGAACACCCTCCCCACCTTGCAAATTTAGCCACTCTTCTAGTTTGTCAATATATAAACCAAAAAGGGTAGAGGATAAAGGGCAACCTTGCTTGACTCCGATGTCACTTTTAAAACTTTCTGAAATGCCTGCTGAAGTTCTAATCTTGACTTTCACCTCTTCATAAAACCTATGGACAGCAGCTATATATTGTAAAGAAATTTCAAGTTCTTCCATTCTACCCCACAACTTATCTCTAGGGACCGTGTCAAATGCCTTTTTGAAGTCAACAAAGCAGCAAAATACTTCTTCTTTGCTCCCCCAAACCTTTTCAACAATGTGTCTCAGTGTGATACCATGATCTATTGTAGAATGCTTCGGCCTAAAACCTGCTTGCCCTTTTGCCCTCTTTTCTTTTACTTCTGCCCACTTACTGATTCTATTTTCTACCATGCCACTGAAAATCTTTGCAAACAAAGGATTGATCATAATGGTTCTATAGTTGGAAGGATTATTAATGTCTCTGCTTTTAAAAAGGGGAATTGCTAAACTAGTTGTCCAATCCCTTGGGAACCCTTGTTGAATGATGTTTTTGAATATTTCCATGATGTGGGGTGCCAAAATGTTCATTCCCCACTTTAGATATTCTGCTTGAAGTTCAACCAAGTCCTTTGCCTTCCCTGCTTTCAAATTTTTAATTCCTGCCTCCACCTCCTGTACTATGAAAAGCTTTGTAGATGTGTTGATCCTAGGAGGAGGCTCAACCTCTAATTCTTTTTCATAGAGTTTCCTTGCATAGTCAAACCACTAATTGGCTGTAATATTATTTTCAAATTGCTTCTTCCTTGGCTGAAGTGCCTGCCAAAAAAAATTTGGGTTATTCTTGCCTAGATATATCAGCTCTTCCTGCCTTGTTTGCATGAACTCATATTTTTTTATTTTTTAAAATCTGCTTATATAACTTTACATTCATCTTCCCCTCTCCTTCATTTTTCAAGGTCCTCCTTGCCATCTTGCATTCATCATTGAACCACGCATTCACAAGAAAATAATTTGATTCTGATTTCCTATTTTTTGCTTTTTTACACTTCTCAAGCGCACCCTGGATTATATTTGTTAACTCATGGTTGTTGAGGCTTTGGGGACCAATTTTCTCCTTCTGAATTGATCTCCTCAACATTGTTTTTAAGATAGTGCATTTTTTTGTGTTAGAATAATTTTGCCCCTTGATGCCGGTTGTTGAGAGCATTGGGTTTTCCTCCTATTCTGTCTTTCCTCTAACCAGGATAACTTTATATAAATTGGGTTATGATCTGATTTTAAGTCCCAAATATGCTCTCCAATCTTAACTTCATCTATTCTTTCTATTAGGCTTTGTGACCCAATAACATAGTCAACTACACTTGCCCCATTGTATGTGTTGCAAGTGAAGTTCCCAAACTTTTTCCGTCTCTCTAGACCATTGCAGATAATTAAGTTGAAAGCACCACACAACGTAAGCAAATCCTCTCCAAAATGATTACTAACTTTGTCATCTTCTGAGCATCTCACCCATCGAGAATTCTCCTCTTTAATGAACCAGATAGGATTATGATCCTCTTTGCAACAAAGAATGCTAGCTTGTTGATTTGTTGGTCTCCCTTATTTCTGTAAGTTTTTGATACTTGAGGCGCAAAATAACATGCTGCAATTCTTATGTCGTTCTCATTCTCTATTATGTTGAACCATAAATATTGCTTATTTTTATCTTCTTTCACTAATTGAATGTGACGACCTTCTTTTTCTTTCACTAAAACCAATATTCCTCCGTACCCTTTGCCATTTTCTGTTGCCTCGTTCCAAATAGTTAACTTCAAATAGCCGTCAAACATAAGAGTTTTGCAACCATCATGTTAATGAGTTTCTGTGAGACAAATTATGTCTCTACCTTCTGCAATAGGCCCTATCCCAGGTCCCCTCCTCCAAGGGTAATCTCTACAGTTCCAACAAACTAGACTTAGGTAGACCTGGGTAGGATTTGGTTGCTACACAGTTTGGCACACAAGACTCGAATTTGAGTCTTCGCCCCTTTTCATCCATGTTGATCCTGTTGTTTTCCTCCCTATTATAGAATTACCTATTTTTTGTTCATTGTCAACTTGCTACCATGTTTTTCCATGAGGCCCAAACACTGCAATAACCGCTTTAACATTGTACAACCATGCTCTTTTCCCTTCGTTTCTTACTACTCTAACTTTCTCCACTTCTCTTCTCTCTTCTTGTTGCTTGCTAGTTAAATATTCATCTAGGAAGAAGTGTGAGCCTTTCAAGAGTTTATTTTTGCTTAAGAGATGATGTTTCTCTTGCACACTTGCCATGATGACTTTTATAGGTTGAGGTCTTTCCTCACATATCTTTCCCACCCTCCTTGCTTGACAGTTTTTCCCTCTCCACTGTAATTTTTCTCTCAAAAAGTCCCTTGTCAAATTGAAAGTGCTTTCATTCTTTCCATAGTCTCTTATTCCCCCGATAATACAGTTTGTTTCTCTCTCTCTTTTCTTTTTTTATGCTCTCTTTCCTGTGCTCTATGAGAACTTGCATCTTCTTTTTCCTCTATCCTGTGACCATTGGTGTCCTCGGCCCTAGTTTTGATTTCTTTTGGAATGTATGTCTTTTTGTTCTCTTCTGTCTTCTTTTTGGAAAGCACTGTTTGTTGACCCATTTGTGTATCTACCTGTGTTGTTTTAGAGATTATCAATTTATCTCAGCATCAATTTTTCAGACTGGCTCAAGTTGTTGAATATTTTCAAAACAAAGTTTTTTCGGGTTGATCTTCCAAGTTAGTTACTTTTATTGGGGTCTTAATATTGGGGTATTAATTGATTTTTTATTAGGTTAAATGTCATAATCAGTGTTGATGGATTTTTATTAGGTACTATATACAAAATGTAGAGAATTGTCATGGGTTTTTGATATAATCTTTTTATGAAAAAAAATGTTATCTTAACACATAAATTATTTTTTACAGGTTAAATAAGTGTAATTGAAAAAGAAATAATAGGGAAAAAGAGTAAAAGTTGTATTTTTTTGGGGTTGAGATCTTGAATTTTGAAATAAAAAAGTTTGTATAGTGATTTAGTTGGAAATTGTTATCTTAACATATAAATTATTTAAGTTAAACTAGTTTAACTGAAAAAGAAATAATGGGGCAAAAGAGTAAAAGTTTTATTTAGTAAAAAAGTTTGCATGGACATTTAGTTGGATCTTAGAAACGATCCCGACACTAGTAATTTTTGGGTCATGAACTTCTAAAGCATTTCTTGTGGTCTTACCACCAAATCACTTTACCCATTGTCTTTCAAACATGTTAAGGAAGATCTAAAATAGAACAATGAGCTAGAAGTTATGTTCTCAACAATGCTCCCCTTTTATCAAATAGTTCAATATTAGCCAACACAACATGCACACTCAATGTTAACATCAAGTCAAAGTTAGGGTTCTCACATCTTAGGGTTTTAACTCTTACATTTTTTTGGCATTATTATAAAATATAATTCTACCATCTTTTTATGGTTTTGTTTTTTTGCAAATGAGCTTAGTCAATGCATATCTTCTTAGAGATATGCTACTATCATTCATCCAATTTTTTTCTTTTTTCTTTTTTTTTACTAACCATCGATTGATTGCTCATGGAAATTAGTTTTCATTGTAACAATATATGGTTATAGTTGTATCTTGTGTTATTTATGCAATAGTGTTCTCCCAATCCATCTTCTATCCAGTATGAATCAATGGTGTCATAGCCATGTATTCTACATTTTTTCTTAGTGCATGTCCCCAACGAGGTCAAGGTAACAAGAGTTAGGCCTCAAGCTCACTAAGCCTCATCAAAGTCTTCCTCATGGACTTAAGCAACATCCTAATGATCAATAAATTGTAGTGGATATTCCATTAGAATAGTTCATCACAATAGATTTATAAAATATTGAAATCTTTATTGTGAATGTTAATTCCCTTTACATTTCACAGTCTTTATTTATTGTTTTTAGGATTAAATAAATAAATTAGATGAAATGCCAAAAATATAACAAAAGGAGATACACACACCATCCACAATAGACACAATTTTTTTCCTTGGGAAACTCTTATGAGAGAAAACCTAGCTAGAATGGGAGGTTGCTCCACTCTCCTTTCTCTAGTATGGAAATATGAAAGTGCAAAGGAAGAGGTACTCTTTAAGGAGTACCTAAGCATTGTGGCATGTAAGGTTATTACAAAGTTGATGAGCTCTAGTATTGCAACAAGAATGTTTCAACTCCCAAGGCTACCAACTTAAATTATCAACCCAAGGTTCGTACAAACTTTAGAGGTGTTGGCGCTATATGTGCAACACGCAATGTGTCATTCTTTTGTTGATTTGATGCAATGAAATGAATATCATGAAATATAACCTAAACTAATTACAAAATGGAAATGCTTGAAATGGAAACCTAAACTTATTGTAGGAAACAAAAGACAAGGAAAGCAAACATATTCTAATTGCATAAAGTAAAGAGCATGAACCAAATATCAATCATTGCATTCAAAAGAGATTAAACCTTGTTAAAGAGTTCATTAGGTGCTTCACAAAGTAATCATGAAAATCATCACTATGTCATTCTATTCATTAACCTGTCTACTAACCCTTAATTGTTGGAATGTGTTACAGTGGCAAAAAGGAAAGTCCTAAGTGGTCTTTGGTTTTCCTCAATCATAGATTCAAAGGTTGGAGGTCATTATTCAATCCCAAAATGAAAAAATCAAGGTTTTAAGGCAAATTTGTTTGAGTTTAGACAGTGCTACAGGATACTCAGGACTGCTACAGGATTGTTACACGATCGCTACAGGATTGACAAGATTTCTACAAGATTGTTACTTCTCGAGATAACTTGTCGAATTCCCAAGTAAATAAAATGCAAATGAGATGGGACAATTTTTTTTATTAAGTAGGATGTCATGTGACTTCATTCCAAGTGGAATCACTCAAAGTTCCGGAAATTCAAGAATTAGTGAGCTAGTTATCCTATCAAATGCCTAACCTGATCAGGTGCAAATGCTATGGGGTGAATTTTGTAATTAACTTGAATATTTTTATGACTCAATCCAAGTGGAATCAACTTGAAAGGGGCTCATTAACATGTTCTAAAAATTAGTATAAAATTACTACTATGTTGTTGCAAGAGACTTCCAAAAATTCTAGATTTGTGAACTAGAAAACCAATCCAAGTAGCTCAATGATGCATATGAATTTTCAAAGTTGTTATAAGGATTAATCATGCTCGTGACTCTGTAAATAACCTGCAAAAAAACTCATTTCAATCATTTAACCAATATGACCTACAACAAAAAGAAGCATGAGTAGTGAATGTCGAAATAAGAGATGCAAGTGAAAAAGACATTCAAAGAAAATAAAGAAATTGTAAAAGATGGATATAAGGCTTATGGGATGGCCAAGCCCAAAGATACTCAAAGACCTATGAAGGAAACCAAACTTTAGAAGCTAAAAATGACACCAAACTTCATTATTTGAATCAATCGAAGTACATCCCTGCTAGAAATGAAAGTGGAGTTGTTAAATAACAAGTTTTCTCCACAAGAAGACTATGTAATATATGCCCCTAGAGGAAAAATCGAATTATTACTTATAGAAATGGATGGGGAAGCATCCTCTTTGAAAGGAGGCAATTTTCCTCTCCAAAATCCCTCAAAAAGTGGAACTGGTTCCCAACACTAGGAATCTTCATTTAATGATAGGGAACATATTCCTAGATCTTCTCAATGAGTGGAGCTCCAAAATTTGTCAATAATTTCATGATATTGTGTTCATTCTGTTGTATCTCAAGAAAAAATCCCTTGGCTGTGGTAAGGAATAAGTGTTTAAGACATTTTGTAAATGTATGTCACAATTATAATATCAAATGGCCTCTGCTTAATACCTTTGGAATCTAACTATTTAATACACTCAATAATATATTATAATGAAAGCCTTGACAATGCCATAAATTGCTAATATCCGAATGAAATGAAAAGAAGAACTGTAAAGGAAACTTGAAGTGATATGCTGAGAAACAAAATCTATCACTCTTAAGTTTCAAAGGAAATTCATGTAGAAAGAGGAAACTCGAAATAATATGCTGCAAACACAGAATCCATTACTTTAAAGTTTCATCAGGATTTTGTGAAGAAAGAAGATATGAGGTGAAGGAGTGTGAATTAAGGTTGTTTAACTCTTACTCACAGATATAATTAAGATATCGAATGTTGCATTACTTCACTTCATTCAAAGGGGAATAAACACAGAGCGAAACTGGAAAGACATATCAACATCAACAACTGTAGGAAACTTGATCTTCTTTCATTTATTTCTCAGAAAATTCAGTACCAAATTAACAATCCTCCAGAGGTCCAAAACTCGAAACCCCTTTTCTTTATTTCTATCTACTTAAATACATCACAGTGATTAATAACTCCTGAACTTCTTGAAACTATTCGACTACCTAAATTGTTAAGATTACTTATGCAATCATACTTGAGAAAACAAATTAAAACTGGAAATATTGTTCGTTTTGCTAAATCTGATTTTGTTGATGCGTCCTCCCGAAGTGCCGAGGTGTCCTTTCTGGTTATGATGAAGCGGCTACATAGCTCTATAACAATGCCTCAGTGCCCGACTTGACCCAACTGTCATGCTCCCAATAGGGTCGCTATACGCTCTTCTGCCCGACTCTGCCTATGCCCCTGCGCTTCAAACGTTGTCAATCATATCACCTGCTAATTGACTGTGCCTCTTCTCCTTGATCTGCATTAGGTCACTTACCCTAGTTTTTCTGCCGCGTTCTGCCTATTTCTTCATAAAATGGCACATAACTGCATAAGCCCGGACTTGAAACCCTTTAGATTTCATCTTGGAACCACATCGCATCCGTGCAACATCGCACTTCGCATTTTGTCATCTTTAAATTTTCCTTAACACTTATCTTTTAAAACTTACGATGTGCGTTATGCGATCAGGTCCCACCTGACATCGCACGTCACATTTCAGCGACTTTATCACTTACCTCTCATGCCTATCCTTTGAAATTTGTGATTTAAAATTTGTGATTTAATCTCCGTTGTCTATCTCTCTACTCTAGTTCTGCGCTTTGATCCCAACCATCCATTTTTCCCTTTGCGCCTCCTCCAAAACTTATAAGTGTTTAAGGGAAATGCGCCCTTTCTCCGCCTTTGGGAAATTAGTTTGTTTGCTCCATTGTGTAACCCTCTTGAGCTTATCGGGTGTTCTACCATGCTAGTCCCTCTTGAGCTTGTGAATGAGCCTGACTCGACCCTGTTCAGCGTGCAATGTTCTGAACGTGCCCATCGGTCCGACTCTTGAATTTTTCTGCACGTGAATGAGCCTGAATCGACCCACCTTCACCTCTCATCACTTAATGTTAATGTACCAATATATAAATCAAAATTCTTCTATGACACACAAAATTTTACATTTTCTATCATATATTCTTTTTTGGTGTTTTGAAAAATATTTCAAAGGTAAATGCAAATGAGCCACGACATCTGGCTCTACATAGGGATAGTGATTTTTTTCCACGGAAGCGCTAAGAACCGCAGATTAGTGCCTTATCCATTGGGCATGGAGTCAAATATTGTTTGGTGACATATGAACAATGAAAAATCCAATATTTACAATGGTGGAATGCTGACTTTTAATGCTGGAAATAATGCTTCAGATACTGCCCATTCTCAGGCATTTGTACTGTCTCTCCATCTAGATCTTCCAAAATAAATGTGTTATTTGACCTTGCCTCAAAGATCTTGTATGGACCATACCAAAGAGGGCCAAATTTACCATGCTCCCCCTTTTCTTATCGTCTGGTGTCCCATCTTAGTACCAAATCTCTTGCTTGAAAGATAACTTCTTTTGCTTTTTTTTTCAAATATAGACTTCATATTTTCCTGATAAGTAATCAAGCTATCCCTGAATTTTTTTATGTTTTCACTTGATTCAATTATTTTTTTCAATCTTCTTACCAAAGCATTCAGTTCTTCCTGAGCTTCTTGAAGGAAATAAATCACTGATTTGGCCAGCTAAGTAGGAAATAGTGCTTGAGTTCCATAAACCAGTTCATAGGGAGACTTCCCAGTAGATCTCTTGGTAGTGACTCGAACTTCCCAGAGGAAAAACTTCAACTTCATATCCCAATCCTTCTGATTCTCAGTGATTTTTTTCTTCAAGATTCTGACCAATGTCTTATTTAAAGACTTTGTCAATCGATTCCCTTGGGGATGATACGCTGTGGAATGTGATAAAATTACATTATATGTTTGAAAAAAAATAATGAAACGAGCAGAGTTGAATACCTGAGCATTATCAGTCACAATTTTGATTGGACATCCGAATCTGCTGAAAACTTTTTCCTCCAGAAAATTCGTCACCACTTGGTTATTCACCTTCTTAGTGGGTATTGCTTCAACCCATTTTGTAAAATAATCAGTGGCAGTCATAATCCACTTGAATTGTCCGCTTGGTGGCGGATTGATCTCTGCAATAAAATCCAATCCCCATTTCCTGAAAGGTTCTTCAATAAATACTGGGATGAGAAGTAATGGAGCAAGTTTTTTCTTTTCAGCAAACAACTGACACTTCTGACAACTTCTGACCAGTCTATAAACATCTGCAAACAAGGTTGGCCAATAGAAGCCTGACTTAATGATTTTATGAGCAGTGGCCTTCCATATATAATGTCTTCCACACAGAATATCATGATATTGTTTGGTAACTTCAATAGATTCTCCTTTGGTCAAAAAACACAGCAAAATACCAACATGATCTTTCCAGTATAGTTTCGATTCTACGATAACATATGGCTAAGACTTGAGCTTGAGAGCTCTATATTTTTTTCTATTCAGTGAAGTTGGACAGGAAAAGAAACACAGGTAATGCACAATATCTTTATACCAATCATAGCACAAAAATTTGGATTGAATACCTGTTTTGAACTTGCTTTGACCCTCTTCATTTACAGCTCCATCCACTGATGCCAACAGATTAATTCCAAAGGCTTGAAATTTTGTCTTTGTCAACAAATTTGCTAACCCCTGTCCCTTTACCAGCTTGGTGGTTTGATGTCCAAATCATACTCTTGGATTTTTGCTATCCACTTCCCCCTTTTTCCTCAACACCACTTTGGACCAGCACGTCTTTCACAACAAAATTAGGAACATAAGCACTTATTTGGGACTGCAACACATAAGTCCTAAAGGCTTTCAGTGTTTTGACCAAAGCATATACTTTTTTTCTTGAGAATATTGTATTTGAGCTTAGCATCTCTGAGAACTTTGCTGAAAAAAGAAACTTGTTGCTCCTTATTGTCTTCATTTTTCTACAACAACACAACAACAATAATAGTGGGGGATGCAAATGACAATACCTGAAAGGCTTTTTGATAGTCTGGGCTAATCAAAACTGGGGCTTCCTGCAGTGCTTCCTTTATTCTAACAAATGCATCTCTTACTTCCTTATCCCATTTCAATTCTGCATTTTTCTTCAACATATGTGTTATACTTCTCACGATCTCAACATAATTGGGCACAAACCTCCTCAAAAAGTTTATTTTTCCCAGGAATCTCTGGATATCCTTCTTGCTTCTGGGTAAAGGAATAGTCTGAATGGCTTCCACCCTTGCTGAGTCAATCTTTACTCCTTGTTTAGAAACTATGTGACCCAATAATTTACCTTCTTCTAAGGCAAATACAGATTTCTTGGGATTTAATGATAGACCAAACTTTCTGCACTTTTGAAAAGTTTTTTGAAAATTCTCCAAGTGTTCATCATCTGACCCCAAGAAAACAGTTACATCATCCAGATATATAACTACAAACCTGTCACCAATGAAGGCTATGTCTATGGCCCTCTCAAATGTTGCACATGCGTTTGTAAGGCCAAATGGCATCCTTGCATACATGAAGGTGCCCCAGGGCGTAGTGAAATTAATCTTCTTCTGATCTTCTTTTTCTACTATTACTTGATTATACCCAAAAAATCCGTCAACCATAGACAACTTGTGAGCTCCTGTCACCTTCTGTAAGACATAATCCATTTTCGACAAAGGATAATTATCTTTTAGAGATGCTCGGTTCAAGTTCCTGAAGTCGACACATAGTCTTATCTCTCCATTCTTCTTTCGTACAGGGACCAAATTAGAAACCCAGTCTGAATATCTAAGAGGGACTATAATTTTCGCCTGCAACAATTTATTCACTTCTTTTTTTATTGGAGCTAACAATAATGGATTGATTTTTCTGAGCTTCTGTCTGTGTGGTTTGAGTCCTTCCTTCAATGGAATCTTATGCTGAATAATGCTTTTGTCATATGTTTTCAGGTCTTCATACAACCAGGTAAACACATCCATATATTTCTTAAAAAGATTAATGTATCTTTCTTTGTAGTTTTTGGGAACAACTTTGAACAATTTCACTATTTTGGGTTCCTGCTGAGTTCCCAAATTACAATCTTCCATCTCTTCTTCTTGATGTGTTTTCTTTGAATCAACAACAACATCATTATCATCGAATAATCTTTCAAGGGGAACCAACCCTTTGGGGAGCACATTATCTTTCAATTGGATAATCTTCTGTTCACCTATTGACTGCTTAAGGTTTCTTATTTCTGCTTTTTGCTCAGTTTGTTCTTCCTCTTGGTCTATCTCAGCATCTTAAAAGTTTCCAATCATGGTCAGGAACTGACTTATCTGTTCATCATTGGCAAACACCTTCCAATGTTTCACATTATTAGGGATAAAAGGTCTATGCCTAATTTCAATCTCATACCTTAACCTTGGATTTATTGGAGGTTTGAAGGTGTTGGCCGCAACTGCTAAAGAATCGGCCAATCTATTCTCCTCCCTCAAAATATACTGAATATTGAATGCTTCAAAATAGTTTTCAACCAGATCCCACACTTCATTCCTATATGATCTCAATCTCGGATGCTTGGTTTGACAATGATTTTTAATCTGCCTTATTATCAATTCAGAGTCACCAAAAATTGAAATACATTGAACTCCCATCTGTTTAGCAACTTGAAGGCTTGAGATTAAGGCCTCATACTCATCCGCATTGTTTGTTGAATCAAATTCTAGTTTAAAATATAAATGCATGAGGTTACCTTCTGGTGATATCAACAAGAATCCAGCACTTGCGCCCTCCTTGGAGTAGGCACCATCAAAGTGGCACTTCCAAATCTTCCTTGAGTGCAGCTCATTATTTACAACTGCTGAAGAGAGTTGCTTCCTCGTGTCTTCAGCAAATTCTGCATCTTCATGCAGCATGAAACAAGAAAGGTCTTCTGTTTCTTGACTATAAATGGGGGAATTTCCTGCATCTTTCTTGGAGGTAGTATTCACAAACCTTATTTCCCTATACAACCTCCTTTCTTCCCCATTAAAAACTGGAATGATAGCATAAGTGAAATCTAATTTTAGTACACCTCCCAACTTTACTCCCCAAGATCTTGACAGGAGCATTCCAAACCTTGATGGGATGTCAGCAGCCACTACATCCATGACTATATTCTTTGCTAAAATTTTTGCCAACGAAACTGCTACATATTTAATTAACCCAACAAATTTCACCCTTTTGGAATCAAATAAATATAGATCCCTATAAGGTTTGGTAATCTGCAAGTTAGGTTCCTTCATAACAGACAATGGCATGAGATTATGGGACGCTCCTGAGTCTAACATGAAATTATGTAGAGTATAATCATGAAGCAACAGAGAAATATAGAAGGCTGTAATAGAGGGATCTATTTCTTCTACATGAGGACCAAAGGTGACCACTGGCTTTTCTTCTTGTAAGTTCACTGTGTCACTTATTTCTTCCACCTGTGTGAGATTAATAAATTCTGAAATATCTTTCTTGTAAGATGGTATTTTGGCTAATTCTAGAAGAGGCACCTGAATTTTGACCTTCTCCAACTCTTTTGTCAAATTGAAAGCATGAGTTTGCTTAACGTTCTTTTCAGGTTCTTATTCACTCTTTCTAGAATTTGCTGCTTGTTCGGTGACAGGAACAACTCTCTCCAAGATATTATTGTCAACTGTTTTGTTCTGGAAAGATTCACCCTGCTGCACATTTGTTCTATTAAGTGAATTTACAGGTTGTTTCTTATTACTAACCTGTTTTGTAGGGTCCTTTTGTAGTGGAGTCGCCATTGGAGGAGGAACGGAACCTTGTTGTTCACTTTCATTATCTTGCACTCTATATCTCTTTCTAGACCTCAAATCATAAATTTTATGTAACTCAGCTTGCATGAAATCTATGAATTGCCTACAGTATTCATCCAATTCATCTTGATCAAAAGAAACTTCAACTTCAACATATTCTCCCTCACAATCTTCCTCTTCATCCTCTTCTATTGCATACATAGCAGATACCTGATCCTCGACCTCCCTTTGGTCATATTATGTTGGCTCTCCGGGTGCTTCTTCTATATACAATGGAGCTTGAACCTGGTCTTGATCTCTTCTTTCCCTCTGCGAGATTTGCAGGGGATGTCTTATGAATTTAGGGTTAAACCCCCCTCGATTTTGTTGTACTTGTCTTTGGGAGTTTCTATTTTCCAATTCCATCTTAGCTAGCTTATTTGTCATATTTTTTATCACCTTTGTCATATCTTCAATTCTTAGATCTTGTGATGATTCTTCGTTTGCCTTCCCCTTCTCTTGGATTGGTTGTTTCCCTTTCGCTCCAGCTGCAGTCATATTAGCTTCAGTCTCTAAAGAATCTATCTGTATCTGCTCAAGATTAGGGGCTATTATCTCTCTCAATGTAAAGATAAAACCAGCTTCAAAAGCCCCAGCAAAAACTACCTTTGCTCCTACAGGGCGATTCATCTCTATAGGTAAACTATTGGACAATTTGTTGAATCTTTTTACAAACTCAGAAATGTTTTCATTAGGCTTTCTTTTAATTGCATTAAACTCTATCAATGAGTAACCATGATCTCTCTTCTCTCCCCATCCCTGAGTGAATTGAGTTTCTAACTCTTCTCAATCATTTATGGAATCATTTGGTAAACCTTTGAGCCATTTCCTAGCCCCTCCACTTAGAAACTACACAAATAGTCTCATCACAACATCAGGATGTTCTACTTTTAAATTCTCAACAAAAGTGAAAAACAAGGGTAAATGTTGTTCTGCAGTTACTTCATCTCCTCCAGTGAAACAAGGAAGTAATTTGAGGTATTCTTAAGGCACGACATTCATTGGTTGCGAAATATTTAGTGGTACATGTTATCACTCCACTAGATTCCCAAGGCTGAGGAAGGAATCCCAAAAGAGGTAACCACAAACCAAGATTTTGACTTGACAACTAGCCCTATCAAGTCGTAGAGGGCTCTCTCCAAACAGGGTCACAGCCAGGAGGGCTGGAGCAATTAGGGTTTCAAGCTAGGTATGACAGGGGTTTGTTTTGATTTGATTGGGGTTGGGCTCACTAAATGAGGATTAGGTCAAGAGGACTAGGTTAGGGCAATTGAGATGGAATTGTAGTCCATTCGATGGGGCAAGGTAGGTAGAAGGTTCAACACTTAATGGTGATTTGGTGAGATGGTTTAAGACAGATGAGGAGCTAGGAAGAGCATATGAGACGAGTTCTTCCCAAACTGAAGAAAATGGACAAATTATGAAAAATTTCCCAAAACAAAGCATGAAAAACATGTATTCTGCCTTTCAACTTGAAATTTAGCATATAATAGACATGAAAAGGTTTATGAGATTACAAAAAATTCATACAAATGATCATAGAGAAAAAACTATGTCAAACATTCATACCACATGAATCCCAAGGAAATAGTTGCAATTTTTCATTAATATCCAGGCCAAACTGGTTCTTGATCAATACACTAACATTCAAACTGATGCCAACTTCCAACCCTTGACTCTTGTGAAGAACTGAGCCAAATAGACCTCAAAAACACCTCCACTCATCCTCAGGGGTCGAATCCATGAGGTGAGGGAGATATTACACAAAAATCTGATCTGATAGCTAGAGTGTAGGATGAGAAAAGTGACTCATTCCTATCTCTAATGAACTGATTCATTACACTTCAACTGATTGACTTACCAAATGTATCTATCTTAGATAAAAGTAAAAACATGATATTTACATTTATATGGACCATTTACATAAGTAATTTCTCATTTCCCAAGGTAAAAATTCAAACTAGAGTGAAACTCAAAAAATTGTTGAAGACTTTGTAAATTGAAATTTCCCTGTCAAACGCGCAACCTCCAGGTAGAAAAAATGACCTTTGTTCAAGGCTGGTTTTGAGTGCCTTCCTGGTGTCCAAATTAGCGCCATGATAACTCATTGGAAATATCTTTGAGTATATTTTCCAAAACTACCTCTAGTTTTCAAAATGGTGTTCATTTGACCTGTCAAAAACCTGTTCTCCCAAGACTAGTAAACACGGAGCGACCATGCAGAATTTGAGGCAGAAACATGAAAATTTGATAGTTTTTGGCACTTTTGATGGACCAATTCTCCTCCAAAAACTCTAAAATTTTCTAGGGTTTACGTGCTCATCAATATGAACATGATGGTGGTGGCAATTTTTCATTTGGAGGTCCCAAAAAAGAGCGCATCGTCCAGGTCGCTGAGCCTTTGGAAAAATTTCTGCGTGCAAAAGTACTAAAAAAACACAGAACTGAACACAAGTGCAACGTGTGCCAAAATTTATCAAAATTTGTGAGGGTACTTGCTAATTAAGTGTTTGAGGCATGGAGTGACGCCTCAACAAGTATTATAACTTCTCTTCTTCTTTTGCTAATTCAAAGTTTGAATTTTTGCATAGGCTCGTTTGAGCTTGGCCTTTGCAATTTTTTTCCTCATGGCGTAGTGTTTTGCCATTTTATTCTGAATGTCATTGTCGTTTTGAGCCTTGGCCAAGAGCTATTCCAAGTGTTGGTTGACCCTCTCAAGCCATGCTTCTTTGTGCTCATTGATTCATATGGCAAGCTGTTCATCTAAGGTAAGCTGGTCTGCTAGCTCCGCTTCCCTTTGTTTCTCTAAGGCTGGAGCTCTTTTCAACCCTCTAGTCCTTGGTCTCTGTCTTGGAGGCTGATCCTCCGCATCATCAGGTTCACCAAACCTTTCCAATGTTTACTCACGCAAGGCTTTAGCCTTTTCTTCCTCTCTTCGTGCTTTGATACACTTCACCTCATTGATGACTTGCTTGGTCTTTAGCTGTTGATTCTCTTGTTTGAGAAAGTTAATGACAAAATTGGAACTTTCAAGATTAGCTTGGAGGTTTCTAATCTTGGCTTCTTTCTCTCGGATGATCAAGGAAAGATCATCATCAATTGTGTCTAAGTTTACAAGTTTCAAAATTTGCCTCTTTCTCATGGAGGACTTCCTCTTCTTGTATGTCCACCTCTGCCATCTTTTCCTTGCCTTTGTGTACCTGCTTTGTTGGTGAAGAAAGCAGGGCCCCTCCCACATTTTGTGGGGCAAACAAATTCCTATGACCTCTCTGATAAGTATGTGCCAACGTGTCTAAATAAGCCCTCTTAGGCTTACTAATTTCACCTCTGCTAGGTTTCCATGATGTATGTGGTGTCAAAAACCCTAGGGATGATGGAATGAAATGAAGGAGTATGAAGTGAAGGGGAGTATTGGGAAATGAAGGAAATAGGAATATGAAGGGAGTCTAGGTAAGTAACCCTAGGACTTAGGGCTATTAGGAATGAGATTTTTTAGGGAATAGGGTTATGGAAAATATACATGGAAATGGGAAGGGAAATATATATCAATTTAGGGATTTAGTTTTGAAATGATAACTAGGGTTTCTTCCTTAGAAAAAACTTCAAATGATTATAAAATACAAAATGTATCACTGAGGTAATGTCTAGGGTTTACTCATTGATCAATAGAGCCTTGAAGAAAACCCATGCAAAGATCTGGAATTTGTTGATGAAGTAGGAGGTTCTAAGATGGTTTTATGTCTTCCTGAGCAAACGTGCAGTGTCTAGAGAAAATGCGCAACGACCCTTTCGAACGCGTAGCGTCCCTACAACGCATTTTTTCAGACCACATTTGGAGGCCTTCTCGGTGTCCAAATTGGGCCCAGGATAGCTTGTTGTAAATCTTATCTTGTATAATTTCAAAATATGCCTTTTTTTTTCTGATTGGAGTTGATTTTCCTTGTCAAAAGTTTATTTTCCCAAGACTGGTCAAAAAGTGTTGAATGAGGATGCATAAATGAAAAGTGATGTTGCAAGAAACTTTTGGAGGGCTTCCTCAACTCCAAAGTGAGCTCATGATAGCTCATTGGAAATCTATCTTTGTCTAGTTATCATTTAAATTATCAGGAAAGTGATTTGGAAAATCCATGTATTAGAAAACTTGATTTTACCAAGGTAACTCCAGAAGTGTAGCAACTCTCCTGTGGCACCTGTGTTTTTTACATTTCTATAAAACCATGACACATGTGTAAAATATGAAGGAGGTTTTTCTTTCTTTACCTAGGATGGACAAAAACCTCTCTCACGTTTATCAAATTCATCTTTTTTTGGTCAGAAACATAGTTTGAAGCAAAACTAACCCTATGAGTGGCAAATGACTTGACCCTTGGAATGATTTCTTAAAAAATTATGAAGACATGATCTTATGAGTTGGAATGACCTCATACTTACTAATATGATGTACGCTATGCCTCCTCTGCTCAAATGTCTTGTTTCCATAGCAACCCCTAGCTCACTGGGAGAGGAAATTAGGGTTTAGTTCCTGTGAACAATGATCACTTGGGCACCCTTGGGAAAAGACAAATCCCTTTGACATTTGATGTGTTGGCATGTGGAATTCTGAGTTGGCAGCCTTTGGGAGACTGAATAATTATTACATTTGAATTGACATAAAATTACATGAATAAATAAAAATTACATCTTTGTTTTTGAAATAAATATTACATCTTGGAATGAAACTCACACTTGAAATCAAATTATAACTTTGGAAACCGTCTTTGGAGGTCATATTTACATGGTAAAGATACATTATTGGGAACAATATCATACTTTTCTAACCTTATGCAAATGAAATGGTGCATTTTTGGACATTGAACAATGAAACCTAATGACCTAATGGGACCTTGAATGACCTGACTGCCATGGTTGACTTTAACTTAGACAAGACATGGTGAAATGAGCTTTTCATGGGTGTTATTATGCTCAAGGAGACATGAAGGTGAATTAGCAAACGTGATTTTATGAGGGAGAGTGAAGTTTTATTGAGTAGGGCTACCATCAGTGAAACAATTTTTAGCATCACCTAATGGAATGATAATGAAATGAGTGATTTTGATCACTGATGGGAGAATGCATATTCTGACACTAACATTGGCCTTATTGGGGATGGCAACTCTAAAAGAGGTGTCAAGAACCACAGATCTCTGAATTTTGCAGATCATTGCCTTCTTCCATTGGGCCAAAAACTCAAACTAACTCAATACTGAAAACTTGACTCTATAAACTGAACTAACTCAAACTAAAACACAACTGACAAACTAAAAAACATACTCAAAATTGAGCTTATTTAACAAAACCTACTCTAACTGATCTGTTCATCACCTGATCAAGTGAAATGGAACAACCAATGCAACCAGGTAAACATTCTGGCTGCTAGTTGAATTCTCCGCAAGTGATTGGTTATGAGCAAGAAAAGAGAACTACTGAAAGGAGATACCCATGAAAACTTGAAATTATATTGAATCTTAATGAAATTTCCAAGCATGAGCCCACCGACTGACCTCAAGAATGATGCAAAAGGATCTTCATAGGAATACACATTAATTTCCAGCCCATCTAATACATTACTGCTCTGCTCTAGGTAGTCTTTGTACCTTGAATATGGACTTTCATCTTTACCCTTACTTTCTTGATATGGCTGCAAATTTTCGGACAAGCTTTGTAATGAGACTCCTGATAAACAAAACAATGAAGTCGGCTTTCGGATCAAGTTTATATCAACACTCTTTTCAGGCACACAGTTAGCTAATGGAGAAGGAATTTTACTGCAGATATCATGCAACACGTTAGCTATTGGGTCATGAAAAACTTGAAAAGACTGCTGCAACCTATTTTCCATTGGTTCTAATGAGACTGCATGAATTTTTACAAGCTGGTCATCTTTTGATTTAGAGACATTATGAAAAATTTCCTTTAAAAATTCAAATTCTTCAAAATATAATGGTACAGAATCATCTTGCATCGTTTGATCATATGTTTCAATTTCCAAGCCTTCATCTGCAACCTAATATTCAATGGCATTCAAGGGCTACAAATCTAGATCTAAGGAGGGTTCTATGTACATGATATCAACAGGTTGGATAATATTCATTAAATGTAGCTGATATTTATCAACTTCATATTACAAATGAGGAGAAACACAAGGGTAAGGAGCTTTGATCGAGAATTTCATTATCATCTTGATTGTCAAGATCAAATCTTAATGACTGCTGATTTCTTATTGCATGAAAGTGATCTCTGATGAACAGAAATGAAGTAAAACAAAGAGGTAAATATCTTTCAATTACTTCCAAATTTTCTACACTTTCCTCATCACTGCCATAACTGATATGCATCGGCTGATCCCTGTTTTCGAGCTGCTCAAACTGAACTTCTTCCTCCCACAAACTAGCTGCTGATTGCTCTGCGAGATTAGCTTTTGTTTGGAGAACATAATTTTCGTCATACTGATCATACTTAGGTAAATCATCAAAAGGAAGAATGTCATCAAGCATGCATATCGTATCTATAGATCTCTCCTCTGCAATATGATCTATAAAACTTATTTCTTTATTGTGCCTTAATACATACATAAAATCATTATGAGATCTATGATAACTAGGATAGGAAGGAAAATGTTTCAGATCAACAACTTGTTTTTCTTCAATCAGTGCGACATGGTCCTCTTGAACAACAATTTCATCTCTCATGGTAACATTTTTCATCATTTCCTCTATTGTACTAACTACAATGTCGAGCTTCACTTCTGAAGATGTCAAGCATTATTTCTCTATGTTTTCCCTTTCTTCTGCTTTCAAATTTAACCTTTTGATCAACAAATTAGCTTCTACGACTATTGCACTGTCCTGCATTTTTTCAAGTGTTGTAATTTCCCTTTCTCTCAATCGAAATTCCATTTCTAGATCAAAGGCATCTGGTTAGTGTAAGAGGGCTGAACCAAGAGGTGGTTTTATGTCAGGAGGTATCGAATGGTATACTTGATTGAATCTAGCTAAAAAGTTTTTCACTGTTTCTCCTAGTTGCCTTTTCAAATTATCATATTCTTCTAAAATCAGAAAAAGATTCCACTTGATCACCCATTTATCAAGAAATACTTTCACAAACTGATGGAAATAAAAAATACTTGCAACTGTGGAGTTTTTGAACCATTCCTTGGCTTCGCCTTGCAAAGATAGAGCGAAGATCCTGATACTAACATCATATTTATCAACCTCAAAAAGGTCGAGAAAACTTTCAAAACTCTGAATGTGTTTCTCAGCAGTGATGTTGCCATATTCTCGATCAAACCTAGGAAGATATTTGCAATAATTTTTAGGTAAAGCATGGAGTACAAGAGGTAAGATGAGTGGTTTATATCTATATGGAATTTTACAAGGTGTAGGAGTATGTACATAAGCTATAGGATCAGTATTGATCTCTCGAGGTTCATGAACTTGAAAAGGATATGCACAATTTTCAGGTAAGAGGTATTGATCTTGATCAAAATCAAAGGGAAACTCGGTATTTATACTCTTCAAATAGGAGGAATCAAAACTTTGATCATATTTTTCATATAACAAGCTCTGGAAAATTTTCAGGATAGTTATAGGAAAAGAAAAGAAGTAATTTACAAGAGAGCGTATTACATCTTGAATACAATTCCACTTTGAAAACCTGGCCTTTGTGTGAGATTCTTCCATTTTCTTGTTGGCAAGGTCGATCCTCCAGTGGAGTCTTTCCATCAAGTTGGAGTCGCTAGGTGAATGGTTCAGCATTCATATGCATTTGACTGCTGTCCACCATAAACAATCAGAACTAATCTTTGTCGTTCTTTCCCAGGGAATCTTTTTCCTTTCGTTCCCCGGCAACGCCGCTAGTATGTTATCACTCCACCAGTTTCCCAAGGCCGAGGAAGGAATCCCAACAGAGGTGACCACAAATCAAGATTTTAACTTGATAGCTAGCCTTATCAAGTTGGAGAGGGCTCTCTCCAAAAAGGGTCATAGCCAGGAGGGCTGGAGTAATTAGCGTTTTAGGCTAGGTTTGATATGCAGGGGTTTGTTTTGTTTTGATTGGGGTTGGGCTCACTGAATGAGGATTAGGTCAAGAGGACTAGGTTAGGGAAATTGAGATGGAATTGAAGTCCATTCGATGGGGCAAGGTAGGTAGAAGGTTACAACACTTAAAGGTGATTTGGTGAGATGGTTTAAGACAGATGAGGAGCTAGGAAGAACATATGAGATGAGTTCTTCCTAAACTGAAGAAAATGGACAAATTATGAAAATTTTCCCAAAACAGAGAATGAAAAACATGTATTATGCCTTTCAACTTGAAATTTAGCATATAATAGACATGAAAAAAGTTTATGAGATTACAAAACATTCATACAAATGATCACAGATAAAAAACTATGCCAAACATTCATACCACATGAATCCCAAGGAAATAGCTGCAATTTTTCATTAATATCTAGGCCAAACTGGTTCTTGATCAATACACTAACATTCAAACTGATTCCAACTTCCAACCCTTGACTCCTGTGAAGAACTGAGCTAAATAGACCTCAAAACCACCTCTAGTCATCCTCAAGGGTCGAATCCATGAGGTGAGGGAGATATTACACAAAAATATGAACTAATAGCTAGAGTGTAGGATGAGAAAAGTGACTCATTACTATCTCTAATGAGCTGATTCATTACACTTCAATTGATTGACTTACTTAATGTATCTATCCTAGATAAAAATAAAAACATGATATTTACGTTCATCTTTACCATTTACATAAGTAATTTCTCATTTCCCAAAGTAAAAATTCAAACTGGAGTGAAACTCAAAAAATTACTGAAGACTGTGTAAAATGCAATTTCCCTGTCAAACGCGCAGTGTCTAGGCATAAAAAATGACCTATGTTCAAGGTTGGTTTTGAGTGCCTTACAGGGGTCCAAATCAGATCCATGATAGCTCATTGGAAAGATCTTTGAGTATGTTTTCCAAAACTACCTCCAGTTTTAAAAATGGTGTTCATTTGACCTATCAAACACCTATTCTCCCAAGACTGGTAAACGTGCAATGACCATGTAGAATTTGAGGCAAAAACATGAAAATTTGATAGTTTTTAGCACTTTTGATGGACCAGTTCTCCTCTAAAAACTTTGAAATTTTCTAGGGTTGATGTCCTCATCAATATGAACATGATGGTGGTGGCCATTTGTACTTTGGAGGCCCCAAAAAAGATCACAACGTCCAGGTCGCTGCGCCTTTGGAAAAATTTCTGCGTGCAAAAGTACTAAAAAAACACAGAAATGAACACAAGTGCAAAGTGTACCAAAATTTATCAAAATTTGTGAGGGTACTTGCTCATTAAGTGTTTGAGGCATGGAGTGACACCTTAGCAAGTATTTATAACTTCTCTTCCTTCTTTTGCTTAGTCAAAGTTTGAATTTTTGCATAGGCTCGTTTGAGCTTGGCCTTTGCAATTTTGTTCCTCATTTTCTTCTTAATTTCATTGTCCTTTTGAGCCTTGGCTAAGAGATTTTCCAAGTGTCTGTTGACCCTCTCAAGCCATGCTTCTTTGTGCTCATTGATTCCTATGGAAAGCTATTCATCTAAGGCAAGTTGGTTTTCTAGCTCAACTTCCCTTTTTTTCTCTATGTCTAGAGCTCTTTTAAACCCTCTAGTCCTTGGTCTCTGTCTTGGAGGCTAATCCTCCTCATCATCAGGTTCACCAAACCTTTCCAATGTTTCCTCAAGCAAGGCTTTAGCCTTTTATGCCTCTCTTCGTGCTTTGATACACTTCACCTCATTGATGACTTGCTTAGTCTTCAGCTGTTGATTCTCTTGTTTGATAAATTTAATGACAAACTTGGACCTTTCAAGATTAGCTTGGAGGTTTCTAATCTTGGCTTCTTTCTCTCGGATGATAAAGGAAAGATCATCATCAATTATGTCTAAGTTTATAAGTTTCAAAATATGCCTCTTTCTCATGGAGGCCTTCCTCTTCATGTATGTCCACCTCTGCCATCTTTTCCTTGCCTTTGTGTATCTGCTTTGTTGGTGAAGAAAGCAGGGCCCCTCCCACATTCTGTGGGAAAAACACCTTCCTATGACCTCTCTAATAAGTATGTGCCAATATGTCCAAATCAGCCCTCTTAGGCTTACTAATTTCACCTCTACTAAGTTTCCATGATGTATGTGGTGTCAAAAACCCTAGGGATGATGGAATGAAATGGAGGAGTATGAACTAAAGGGGAGTGTTGGGAAATGAAGGAAATAGGAATATGAAGGGAGTCTAGGTAAGTAACCATAGGACTTAGGTCTATTAGGAATGAGATTGTTTAGGGAATAGGGCTATGGAAAATATACATGGAAATGGGAAGGGAAATATATATCATTTTAGGGATTTAGGTTTGAAATGATAACTAGGGTTTCTTCCTTAGAAAAAACTTCAAATGATTATAAAACACAAAATATATCACTGAGGTAATGTCTAGGGTTTAATCACTAATCAATATAGCCTTGAAGAAAACCCATGCAGAGATCTTGAATTTGTTGATTAAGTAGGAGGTTGTAAGATGGTTTTTTGTCTTCCTGAGCAAATGCGCAGCAACCCTTGCAAACGCACAATGTCATTTCCAAACGTGCAACGTCCCTGCAACACATTTGTTTAGACCACATTTGGAGGCCTTCCCGGTGTTCAAATTGGGCCCAGGATAGCTCGTTGGAAATATTATCCTGTTTAATTTCCAAATATGCCTTTGGTTTTATGATTGGAGTTGATTTTACTTGTCAAAAGTTTATTTTCCCAAGACTGGTCAAAAAGTGTTGAAAGAGGGTGTAGAAATGCAAAGTGATGTTGCAAGAAACTTTTGGAGGCTTTCCTCAACTCCAAATTGAGCTCATGGTAGCTCATTGGAAAGATATATTTGTCTAGTTATCATTAGAATTATTAAGAAAGTGATTTGGACACGCCATATATGAGAAAAATGTATTTTACCAAGGTAACTCCAGAAGTGTAGCAACTCTCATGTGGCACCTGTGTTTTTTACATTTCTATAAAACCATGACACTTGTGTAAAATATGAAGGAGGTTTTTCTTCCTTGACCTAGGATGGACAAAAACTCTCTCATGTTTATCAAATTCATCTTTTTTTGGTCAGAAACATAGTTTTAAGCAAAAATGGCCCTATGAGTGGCAAATGACTTGACCCTTGGAATGATTTCTTAAAAAATGATGGAGACATGATCTTATGAGTTGGAATGGCCTCATACTTACTGATATGACGTACCTTATTACTCCTCTGCTCAAATATCTTATTTCCATAGCAAACCCTAGCTCAGTGGGATAGGAAATTAGGTTTTAGTGCTTGTGAACAATGATCACTTGGGCACCCTTGGGAAAAGACAACTCCCTTTGACATTTGATGTGTTGGCATGTGGAATTATGAGTTGGCAGCCTTTGGGACACTGGATACTTATTACATTTTAATTGACATAAAATTACATAAAATTACATGAATAAATAAAAATTACATCTTTGTTTTTGAAATAAATATTACATCTTGGAATGAAACTCACACTTGAAATCTAATTACAACTTTGGAAACCGTCTTTGGAGGTCATATTTACATGGTAAAGAGAAATTATTGGGAACAATATCATAATTTTCTGACCTTATGAAAATGAAATGGTACATTTTTGAACCTTGAACAATGAAACATAATGACCTAATGGGAACTTGAAGGACCTAACTTCCATGGTTGAATTTAAGTGAGACAAGACATGATGAAATGAGATTTTCATAGGTGTTATTATGCTCAAGGAGACATGAAGGTGAGTCAGCAAATGTGATTTTATGAGGGAGAGTGAAGTTTTATTGAGTAGGGATACCATCAGCGAAACAATTTTTAGCACAACCTAATGGAATGATATAAAAATTTCAGAGTGAGACACCTAAAATGATAATGAAATGAGTGATTTTGATCAGTGATGGTAGAATTCATATTCTGACAACAACAATGCATATTTATCCATTAACAAAGCCAGTGCTGCCATATTAAAAAATTGGTTAACTACTCCTTGGGTGGTTGAGGTTGATGAACCAGCTGTGAAAGTGAATGAAGGTGGAGGAAAAACTGATAAGGGGTAGGTTGATGGACAATATCAGAGGGATCAAAAACTATATTTGGCTGAGCTTGAGAGGAGGTAAAAGAAACAGACTCGAAAGAATGTTATTCTAATTGAGGTTCTTGAAAATAAATGGGTGTGGAGGGGGTATCTTGTTCCAAGAAAGGGATTTCCTTAGAAATATCTTCAAACAAAGGGTTATGAGAATTGCTGCCAGGAGTAGGCAATGCAGGATCAGGTATTGAAGGAGTTTCGAGTTTCTGAGCCTTTTTAGAAACCAATCTTTCTGGATCTTGCAAAGCAAGGAATATCTGTTGTGAGGTATTTGACCTTGTGTGAGGCCTTTTGAAAGCCAAAATTTTGAAAATAACAAACATAGCCAAATATTTCCTCCTCATTGAACAACCAGAGGAAATAATGTGAAAAATCTAGGGAAAATAAACTTCATTTCTTCGTCCTCGACAATGGCGCCATAAAATGTTGTATCTTAAGAAACAATCCATTGGCTGTGGTAAGGAATTAGTGCTTAAGACATTTTGTAAATGTATGGCTGTTGTACGGATTAATTAATCTTGCGAACAAGACCAATCTCCCTAGTACCAAAAAGGTAATCTAGCAACAAACAGCCAAATGAACTAATCTTTCTCTAAGCATATATGATTTACAAACAACACTATAGAGGTGTAAAAGACTTACCGTAGGTCCAGCGTTTGTTCGAAGTTGTTGTTGTCCCTCATGCACTTGAAGGAGTTATCTTCGTAAACCTGCAGTCACAAACAAGAAAACATTAAATAGCACATGTATAGTAAACATTGTAAATCATGCTTATCATAGTGATCAAGGAATCCATGAAATAAACAGTTAACTAACAGCTTATTGAGAAAAATGAATTCATTTGTATTAACTTTAAAAGAAGGAAAACCTTACAACCTTAGCCTTGATGTTGAACAGGTCTTCTCGGGGTCCGAAGCAGGAATCTCCTCTACTCTGATAAGCTCTGCACTCCTCCAACTGAGACACATAGAGGTATGTGATATGTCGTCACAAAAATCTCAATTAAATGAGTCTGAATCCCAACAACACTTAACTTCAAATAATCTAAATCTTGAACTCCCCTTGAGGCTACCCAATGCCTCTTTTTATAGTGGAAAAGAGGAGGTTTTAGTTCCAAATATGAAGGGATAGAATCCTCCTTCAAAGGGATAAGCTCCTCAGATCAAGGAGTTAGCTCCATAAGGTAAGGGATACATGAACCTCAAAAGAGCGGTTCTGCCACCGCAAGATTCTTTCTAGAAGCTTCTAGAATTTACTGAAAGTGAGCTTTTTTGAGTTTACTTGTGCCTTTTTGATCTTTATAGGGGTCCACACCCATAACATAGAGAAATTGCGTCCAGGTATGTAGGAGACATGAACATTAGGTGTGGGACCGCAGGCAAGATATAGAGAAAGTGCGACACCAAAGTTAAGGAGATTTTTAGGAACTTTTCTATGATTTTCAAGGCTTGACATGAGGAACTGATATTTTGGACTTGCAAAGGAGGAAGTATGAGTAATAATGAGCTCATACACATAGCAGAATGTCAGGATGAAATTTTTTAGGGTAACAGTGGCACAATTATAATATCAAATGGCCTCTACTTAACACCTTTGGAATCGAATTATTTAATACACTCAATATTCCAATATAATGAAAGCCTTCACAATAGCTTTGACCTTCGACAGATCAACGCGAATGCCTGCTTTCGGAACAACAAATCCCAGTAGGCGACCCGATTCTACACAGAAAACACATTTGTGTGGATTCAACCTAATTCGATAATGCCTACATCTCATAAAGATAGCTCGTAAGTGAGTGAGATGGTCGGCCCTATGTGATGAATGAGTAGGTAAATCATCGAGATAAGGCTTCACAATGTGCTTAATGTCATGAAATGCATAAGACATATCCCTTTGAAAAGTTTCTCCAGCATTATTCAATCCAAAGGGTAGTTTGCAATAAGAAAATGTCCCCCACGGACAAATGAAAGCTGTTTTTGGATGATCAGTAGGGAGTATGTTTATTTGATTGTAATCGGAAAAACCATCCATAAAGGAAAACATTTCACTGCCGGCACAATCATTAATTATTTGATCGATATAGGGGGTTTGATAATTGTCTTTAGGACAAGCTCGATTAATATCCCTATAGTCGATACATACTCTTATCGTTCCTTGTTTTTTAGTAACAGGAACAATATTCGATACCAAATCAGTTAAAGGAATTGGATAAATGAAACCTGCACGAAGTAATTTCTAAACTTCGGCTTTGATAGCAGTAGCTTTTCTAGGATGTATTTGACGTAGACGTTGACAGACAGGTTTAGCATCTGGGTAAGTCTTGATTTCATGTACGACAATTGACGGATCGATTCCTGGCATTTCTTCGTAGGACCAGGCAAACACATTGCAGAATTCTTGAAATAGGGCTTTATAAGTTTGAATTTCATTTTCTGTACAGTAAGCACCTATATGAATGTTTTCAATTATTCCTGGTTTTACTGAAATGTCAATTGGAATCGTTCGAGAGATATTTTCCAAATTTAATTCAGAATCAAGATTTTGCAATGGATTCTGCGGTTCTTTGACATATTCAACAGCAAAAATAGAAGCGAAATCATCTTCAAAATGATCTAGCTCAGGTAAAAACGAAGATCGGTGGTGTAGATCTTCCCATGGTAAATCTTCAACAGACAAAAGTTCACGAACCTGCTCATCAGTATGAACAAGATCAGGAAATGTCGTTGTGGCTGAACTAGACATAGAAAGTGATTCCTCATGGATTCCATTCATTGGATCAGTTTCAGTTGAAGAGGGGTCGAAAAGTGACTGTACAGCCTGATATGCAATTTCAAATGGACTCAAAGGCATCATGCCATCAAATGAATCTAACTCGGAGTCGGAAGGTACGACCCAAGGATCATCAAACATAACAGTATCTGACGAAATCATATGAATAGTTGCGATAGAAGGTGATACGTTAGGAGGAGGAAAGGAAAAAGTTCCTAGTAAACCAGAATCTTTAATCAAACCTACTCCAACATCCTTGTAAGGGATAGCCGCTTTACCAACGTGCTGGATTGTTTCTGTAGAGGCTGGATCGGAAGAAAAATAAGTTAACTGATCTATTGTAACAATCCTTCTTTGATGTGGAAATTTTATAAGTCGAAAGACCGAAGAAACAACAACAGTCATAGCATAAGACCAACTACGACCCAGGAGAAGGATGTAATCTAGAGGGGCATCAACCACTTCCACATCTAGATTTACAGTTTTACCTTCGACCCCTATGGGTAAATCCTGCAAAATACCAAAAGGGTGGAAACCTCGGCCATCAAAAGCCTTTAGAATTGTCGGAGATTGATTGAGTGTAGGAGAACCAAGTGATTTCCAACACTAGATCGACATAATACACGTTGAAGCTCCCTCATCAATCACAGTCCGAAAGATTGGTCTGTTTTTTACTAACACTGGAATTTGGAAAGCCATTTGGTGAGGTAGGCGAGGTGTACTATTCTCTAAATCGAAGATTATAAGGTTCGAATCCTGAATATCGACAGCTCCTATGGCAGACAAAGTAATTTACGCTGTGCTAGGCATGACTGCAGCACTTCCAAAGCCGACATTGCTGAAGGGGAAATAGCTAAATCTTCAACAATGTCGTAATTCTGAGCAGCTCTTGCATGTGGATTGAAAGCTGATTTACGAAGAACACCTTTAGCAGGCGGTTTGATTATTAAGTTTGGATTTGGTTTCTCGATCTGTAGCGGACCGGAAACAAGAGGAGGTGTAGTTGATGTGTTTGCGCTAGAAGATTCTGCTTCTTTACCATCAACAGGATTCTTAGTACCATAATCTTGCGATCACGTCGCAATCCTAACATGAGACATCATCAAAATAGGTTCTTCTGAGGCATTCGAGGTAGAACCAATCATCTTACTATCTGGAGTTGGAAAAGGATCCTTCAAGACAACAAGTTGTTGTGAATCTTTAACGAATTTTGCAATCTCTGCTCGATGTGGGAATTTCTTAGTAAAATGATCCTCGTCACAAATGTAACAAGGATAGCGAGGTTTACGTTTTTCGTTATTAGATTTGTTTTTATCAGTTTTTTCTTTTGAATTCTTTCTATTTTTATTCTTCCCTTTCTTTTTACCGCCGAATTTAGATTTGGCCGTAAATGTCTCTACGACATGAATGTCGGCAAAAATTTCCGGGGAAGATTCTCCTTTCGGGGAATCAGGTAAAGTTATAATAGGAGAAGAATTCTTTGAAGATTTATTCTTGCTTTTAGTATTTACTGTACCAATCATACCATCAGCGGCATGAGACCCTGAAGGAGCCGTAGCTATTTGACCTTGTTTTGGAAGATCAAAGATTTTTTTCATGTAAAGTACCTCACTGCGTATAAAAGGGTCAAGGTACTGAGCTTGAGCAATCACTTGCTCCTCAGTAACAACTCCTGCCTTAGCTACGTCTTTAGTGATTTAACAAACCATTTCGCCAAAATTTGATCCGGAATGTAAACTTTCACCAAAATTCTTCTACGTCTCCATTCATGAATATGATCAGAAATATATGTGGACGTGGATTGCTTTAGTGAAGTTAATAGTTCCGTGCCATTTTCGTATCTGACAGGCAACTGAAAATGAGTCAAGAAGGCAGTTGCTAACTGACTGAAGTTATTAAAAAAGCCTCGTGGTAGCTCAATGTACCATTTGGCGGCAAGACCAATAAGAGTTCTTTGGAAAAGACGTAAGTGAATTGAATCATCAATTATTGAATTAGATGCACACCAGAGATGATAAGTCATAACGTGATTTGATGGATCCTCTCCTGACTTACCTTTGAATTTTGGTATATCACTGGGAAACTTATGCGGCATTGGTGGCCAGTACGAATAATAGAAAATTGGATCATTCGTAAGGCGTGTCAAATCAGGTAAATCCAAAGTTGCAATAAATGGTAACTAATGGTTAGGGTCACGAAAACCTTGCGTAGCCAAAGCGGTTCCAGGAGGAGGATAACTGGGAATCAGATTTGCATTAGGAATTGTGTAACCTCCCGGATAACTAGGATTAGCCAGACCAAACTGGGGTTGTTGAGGCTGTTGATAAGTATAGCCAGGGTACGATTGATACTGATAATTTGGATTTTGTGAAACGAGACCGAATTGAGGCTGTCCCTGGTATGGTTGATACGTGAATTGTGGTTGACTTGTGACAGCTGTACTTGTACCAGCTTGTCCCGTAGGCATCTGGACCGAAGTCTGAACTGAAGGTCCTGACTGGGGTACAGATATTTGAGGGATTTGCACGAATGCAGGGATAGAAGAACTCGAAGCTACAGATAGTCCAGAAACAGGTGTTATAGGTTGAACAGACATTGCAGCGGTTGCAGCAGTTTGAGGCGGAGACTGAGGTATACTGGGCCCAGACTGCTAAACAGAGCTAGGTGCAGGAGTTTGAATAGTAGGCTGGATAGGTTGCTGGGTTGGACCAGAAACTAAAGGTTGTCCAGGTTGAGAAGGAAACTGCACATTAGGCTGCATAGGATGTTGATATTGGGATGGATCCCACACCATATTCATTCCGGGGTATTGTCCCGTAGAAGGTTGAACGTAAGGACCATAACCTGGTTGAACGTAGGGTTGATAAGTAAGTGGTAAATTTCTGGCTCCTTGTAGAGATGATTGACCAGAAGGCTATTGGAAACCTTGAATTGGGTACTGACCTTGAGGTTGATAACCCTGAGGCGTGTACTGAAGCTAGGGTTGATAAGGACCCTAAGGAGCATATTGAGTCTGGGGTTGACCTTGGGGTATGTACTGTCCTGAAGGTTGATAACCTTGAGGTATGTACTGTCCTTGAGGTTGTCCTCCAAAATAATACGATTCCACAGTTTTTCCTAGGAAAAAGTTACCTTGAGGTTGCCCCCCCAGTGGTAATTGATTGCCTGAAGGTTTCCCCCCAGACGGTAACTGATTACCCTGAGGTTGCCCCCCAGGCGATAATTGATTTCCCTGAAATTGTCCTCCAGGCGGTAACTGACTGCCTTGAGGTTGAGGATTCAGAATATTACCAGACATCATAAATATTTGCTCTGCGTTCGACGTTTCAGTTTTAACTCCATTAAGACCAGATGATAATACGTGTTCAATTGGTTGAGGAGCTGCTCCAGAGAAAGTACTAGAGAAAGCCTGATAACCCGTAGGAATAGAAGGACCACCATGTAAAAGTGCTTCCAGTGTCTGGGAAAACATGGACGACTCTCCTGCCATAATGGATGACGGATAGTAACCTATGGGTGTAGGATGAAATGGAATTCGAGGTGGAGAAGCAAAACCTAGATTCTCTAAAAAGTTTGTTAAAGATAGATACCAAGCGTCCGTTCGAATAGGGCTGTAGAAAATAGATTCATGCTCCCTAAGATTTAAAGACTGAGGGGATTCGGGAAGAGATAACTCTTCATCTAGACTAGTAAGTTCTTCAATAGAAATGAGGCCAGATGGAATATCTTCAGTGACAATATTTCTTACCCTAGCTGAACCAAGATCGCTAGAAGTTGGTGTAATAAATCTTGAGGATGTTTCCAAAATAGAAGGTTCAGTTTCAGGCTCAGAAATTTCAGGTTCGTCAGCTAATTCACTGGAAGGAGAAATACTACCAGTAACCTTTGAAACTAAAATTGGTTCTTGAATGTGTTCTGTTGTGGGTGTTTGATGATTAGGATGAACAACTATAGATGAAGTTCCAACTTTTTTTGATCTAATTCTACCGCTACTAGATGATACTAGAGCACGCAGCCCTTCAAGCTAACCTGGTGTATATTCAAGGGGTTTCCCTTGAAGTCTCCGGGATTGTCTCGGCAATTCCACCACGATTAAATATTAACTAATCACATGCAAACAAAGAAAAATTTCAATAAAAACACCTAAAGTCTCTAAAGAAGCAAACAGTTAAATCACACGCTTAAAAATCTAAGAGTTCAAACAACACACAAACAGTAAACTTCCCGTACTAAAAACACTAGTTGGTGATGAAATACAACTTAGTAGAAATTTAATACAGAAAGGACGGTTGGAACAGTTACCCCGACAACCTGCTTAATGAAACAGACTGGCACAAGTTTCTTCACAAAACCATCTCGTGTGAAGAGAACCCCCCAGAGAGTCCAAGTGAGTCTAGTCAACGTCTGCTCCAGGTACAGTGAGATCTTTCCTTCACCGTCACCTTAGGAAATAATCTTAAGATTTTGGACACTAAGGTTACCAACAGTAACAAATAAAACTGGGGGAATAGTCTACGATCTGATCCCACGCGCAAGGGCAGAGTAACAAAGCTCAATCCCCTTGAAGGTTCCTCGACATGGTTAATCCGAGTTTTACCGACAAGTTACCCCAGGCTCCTCGACAATGGTTAATCTGAGGTTTACCATTTTTAATGCGCGTAAAATCTTCTATCTTTCCCAATGAAACATAATTGATTGTCTCAAAGGTTCGGACATGATCTCGTGATTGACTTCTTTAAGAGAAGCTTCCTAGATTGTACCAATTACTCCAAGATACTAGCCTAAGCTATGTTGGTGATAAGAGCCCTAGAAAATAAAAAGATTTCTAGATGAATTTTAATTAAGCGTTACTTTTATGAGCTGTTTATTAAGTCAATTATCAATAGGTACGGAAATGAAACTTTGATGGTGTGAAGACTCGACTTCCAAAAACACTAAAAATGCACCTAAAAATGATAATCAACTCGTTTTCTTTCAATGAAATTCTAGCTAAAGAAAGAGTTAAAGAATGCAATTCTTTTAAGAATTAATTCTTTCTTTGAACATAAAGAATAACTGGAAGAAAATCTTTTTGTCTTTTCAACAATAACTCAAAATGAGACAAATTATCAAAGCTCACAACAAAATCCTTTCACTTTTAACAACTTTAAACTACAAAAACTATTTTCCTTCAAAATAAATCTACAAATTTTTAAAAGCATTCAAAACTACAAAACTAATTTAGAGATCTACAAACTTTAAAAATCTAATTGAATAAAAGCTTTAATATTTTTGAAGAATTTTTTACTTAGTTGTTCAGTAAACTAAGGATCTATTTGTCCAGAATAACAAACAAATCAAAAACACTCAGATATGTTTTTTTTATAAAAATGAAATTCAAAACCTATAACAAAGTTTTTTTCGAAGATTTGCAAAGAAATAAGAAGATCTATTTCTCAATAAAGGATGGATTTCACAATCAGGTCAGACTTCAACAAAAAGGAAAAAATACCAATGTAATTTGAGGTATTTCAAACTGCCAATGCTTTGAATCACTACAGAGACCAAATGAAAAGCAATCCAAAATGCAAAACTTCTAGAAAATCATAAAAACACAGATACTGCTAGAATTCATTCACAAAAAGCTTTTGACAGAAACAATGTCAATCTGGGTAGATACTAAAAACTCTTAAATAAAAAATAAAGATAAACTGAAGAAAGAAATCTGGAGTTTTTCAAAATTTAAACAGGGTCCGCAGGCTTACAGAAGTAACAGGTGCGGTCCTGCACTGTTTACTTAAGGAAAGTGCGAAACTGCCCGCACTGTGCAAAACGACAAAGTGCGGTCCTTAGAAAAACTAAAGAAAAACATAAAAGATTTCAAAACTTTCAAAAACAGAGAAAACATAAGCTACCCAGGCAGATATCTATCAATAAAAAACTATGAATTTTTTTTTCCTCAAATCAAAATAAAAGAGAGCCAAAAACAACAAGTTCTTCCCCAATGGAGTCGCCAATTTGTTGTACGGATTAATCAATCTTGCGGACAAGACCAATCTCCCTAGTACCAAAAAGGTAATCTAGCAACAAACAACCAAATGAACTAATCTTTCTCTAAGCATATATGATTTACAAATAGCACTATAGAGGTGTAAAAGACTTACCGTAGGTCCAGCGTTTGTTCGAAGTCGTTGTTGTCCCTCGTGCACTTGAAGGAGTTATCTTCGTAAACCTACAGTCACAAACAAGAAAACATTAAATAGCACCTTTATAGTAAACATCATAAATCATTCTTATCACAGTGATCAAGGAATCCATGAAATAAACAGTTAACTAACAACTTATTGAGAAAAATGAATTCATTTGTATTAACTTTAAAAGAAGGAAAACCTTACAACCTTAGCCTTGATGTTGAACAGGTCTTCCCGGGGTCCGAAGCAGGAATCTCCTCTACTCTGATAAGCTCTGCACTCCTCCAACCGAGACAAATAGAGGTATGTGATCTCTCGTCACAAAAATCTCAGTTAAATGAGTCTGAATCCCAACAACACTTAACTTCAAATAATCTAAAGCTTGAACTCCCCTTGAGGCTACCCAATGCCTCTTTATATAGTGGAAAATAGGAAGTTTCAGTTCCAACTATGAAGGGATAGAATCCTCCTTCAAAGGGATAATCTCCTCACATCAAGGGGTTAGCTCCATAAGGTAAGGGATACATGAACCTCAAAAGAGCGGTTCTGCCACCACAAGATTCTTTCTAGAAGCTTCTAGAATTTACTAAAAGTGAGCTTTTTTGAGTTTACTTGTGCCTTTTTTTATCTTTACAGGGGTTCGCACCCATAAAATAGAGAAAGTGCGTTCAGGTACGTAGGAGACATGAAAATTAGGTGCGGGACCGCATGCAAGATATAGAGAAAGTGCGACACCAAAGTTATGGAGATTTTTAGGAACTTTTCTCTGATTTTCAAGCCTTGACATGAGGAACCGATATGTTAGACTTGCAAAGGAGGAAGTATGAGTAATAATGAGCTCATACACATAGTTGAATGTCAGGATGACAATTTTTAGTGTAACAATGGCACAATTATAATATCAAATGGCCTCTGCTCAACACCTTTGGAATCGAATTATTTAATACACTCAATATTCTAATATAATGAAAGCCTTCACAATGCCATAAACTGTTGATATTCGAATGAAATGAAAATAATAATTGTAAAGGAAACTTGAAGTGATATGATAAGAAACATAATCTATCACTTTTAAGTTTTAGAGGAAATTCATAGAGAGAGAGAGAGAGGAAACTCGAAATAATATGCTGCAAACACAGAATCTATTTCTTTAAAGTTTAATCAAGACTTTGTGAAGAAAGAAGAGATGAGGTGAAGGAGCACGAATTAAGGTTGTTTAACTCTCAATCACATATGTAATTAAGAGATCGACTGCTACCTTAATTCACTTCATTCAAAGGGGAATAAACACAGAGTGAAACTGGAAAGACATATCAACATCAACAGTTGCAAGAAACTTGATCTTCTTTCATTTATTTCTCAGAAATTTCAGTACCAAATTAAAAATCCTCCAAAGGTCCAAAAATCGAAACCCCTTTTATTTATTTCTATCTACTTAAATATATCACAGTGGTTCGTAACTCCTAAACTTCTTGAAACTATTCGACTACCTAAACTGTTAAGATTACTTATGAATCATACTTGAGAAAACAAATTAAAACTGGAAATATTGTTCGTTTTGATGAATCTGATGTTGCTGATGCGTCCTCCCGAAATGCCAAGGTGTCCTTTATTGTTATGATGCAGCGACTACACAGCTCTGTAATGATGCCTCAGTTCCCGACTTGACCCAACTATCATGCTCCCAATAGGGCCGCTATACGCTTTTTTTCCCAACTCTTCCTATGCCCCTATGCTTCAAATGCTGTCAATCATATCACCTGCTACCCAACTCTGCCTCTTCTCCTTTGATCTATGTCGGGTCAATTACCCGAGTTTTTCTGTCGTGTTCTGCCTATTTCTTCATAAAATGGCGCATAACTGCATAAGCCCAGACTTGAAATCCTTTAGATTTCATCTTGGAACCACATTGTGTTCGTGCCAACTTCGCACTTCACATTTCACCGTCTTTAAATTTTCCTTAAGACTTATCTTTTAAAACCTGTGATGTGCGCTATGCGATTGGGTACCACCTGGCATCGCACGTCGCACTTCGGCGAATTTATCACTTACCTCCCGCGCCTATCCTTTGAAACTTGCGATTTGTGATTTAATCTCTGCCGTCTATCTCTCCACTCCAGTTCTGCGCTTTGATCCCGACCATCCATTTTTCCCTTTGTGCCTCCTCCAAAAATCTTAAGTTTTTAATGGAAATGCGCCCTTTCTCCGCCTTTGGGAAATTAGTTTGTTTGCTCCACGGTGTAACGCTCCTAAGCTTATCTGGTGTTCTGTCGTGCTGGTCCCTCCTGAGCTTGCGAATGAGCCCAACTCGACCCTGTTTGCCGTGCAATGTTCTGAACGTGCCCATCAGTTTGACTCTTGAAATTTTCTGCCCGTGAATGAGCCTGACTCGACCCACCTTCACCTCTCATTACGTAATGTTAATGTACCAATATATAAATCAAAATTATTCTATGACACACAAAATTTTTCATTTTCTATTATATATTATTTTTTGGTGTTTTGAAAAATATTTCAAAGGTAAATGAAAATGAGCCAGAACACATTCATTGTCCAATATTGGACTATCTCGTAGTAGGGAGCAAGTCCCTATATTATCTCATTCAGAATTTACTCAATATTCTCTCAATATTCTGCAAAAATAAATAATATTAGGCACACGATATGAAATTATCTCGAAACCTTCCTAAGAACATATTAAAGCTAAAAAAACATTATTAATTTTAGAAGGAGAGATTTAATATAGCCTTTATGTGGCTAAGAAAGGTTATATAGGCCTTAATTTGTGTCTAATTTGGAGGCTCGTCATACCCTCTTACTGAAATTGTTGTTCATCCTCTGAGCAATCTATTCATTTTCCTTCCCCTTTGGCTCTTCATGTATTTTTTCCTATTCATTCTCTGATTGTTGGTCCATGTGTTGCTCCTCCTACTGCTCTTCTTGCTACTCTTCTATTTGTTTTTCTTCCCTTGTCTCATTTTCCCATGGAACTTCTAATGAAAGTTTAGGTTGCTTCTTCCTCTCAAGTGATTTTTCAATTGTAATGGTTTCTATTTGTGAGGGAAACACCTTGCTTTTAGTTTGTATTCTTGGTATACCTATGGCACTTCTCCTTGCGAAAAGAAGGATTTCTTGGCATCCATTACCTCATTCTAATTTCATTCTCATTGAAGTCCAAGCATCTTATTGTTGATACAAATTCTTTCCCACTTGGATGTTGTAAATTGATTGCAAAATCAAGTGCAATTTCATCATCATATCCCCTTATCCTTTCAAAGAATCCCATCTGCTTGCAATTTTGGAAAATGGTAAGAACTTCAGGATGTTGATTGATTATCTTTGTGTTGGTGGGTTTTATTTCGGTTGAACCACCCCCCCCCTCCCCCCCATGGCTCCTATTGTAGTCTTCTTGATTTAATTCAAAGAGAAAAAACTTCTGAAAGGATTTGTCCTTAACAACTTAGGGTATGAAGGTAGGGTAAGGAAATTGAAGCTTCCTTTCAGTCAAAGAGAGAGAGAGAATTATGTTGTCTGCCTCAAGAAAATTATCTTTGTTCCCACTCTACCCTTCTTGTGCAAGCAAAAAACTTTTTAAATAATTTCTAGCCTATAGGGCTTTAATACAAGATTCATGTAGCAAGCATAATTTACTCAACAACTGTATGAAAACTGTGAGGAGAAGACACCACTTACCCCTCTTGGGATGGTTTCCTTATGTTTGTGGGGGTATGGAGGAAATTTCTTAAGGGTTTTGACCCTGCTCCACCTCCTGGACCGATCCTATGGCACCTCCTCTACAATCCTGTAACACTCTATTACTCCTGTAGCAACCATGCCCAATCTTGTAGCAGCTTGTCTATATTCTGTAGCAGTGTTTGTAGGTTCTTATAGCAACCAATTTACATGCAAAGAGGTGGTGGATCCACCTTTTTGCTTAATCCAAACATATATAGGAATGCAAAAAAATACATATATAAACATAAACAAAGAGACATAATAGAAATAAATCGTTATTTCATTAATAACAAAGAACTGAAAAATACTTACATACAAAATGGAAATAAACTAGCTCGTGCGATAGTAGCTTATCCCTGAGAAGAGATGTGGCATCTACATGCCTATGAACTATGTTACAGGTGAGGCTCGAAGGCATATTTAGTATTGAGAAACAATGGAAAACCCTAAACATCCAAGAACCTAACCCTAGGAGATGAAACACGAAAATTGTGGGCCCCATTGGGGTAAATTGGTACATCAACTTCTTGGGGTCGTAACTTTGGCATACAATCTTTGTTTGAAGCACACGATACCTTGTGATAAATATCTATCTAAGGACTACAATTTTTAACTACAAACATTTTTTTTTTTTTAAATGTTGTTTAAGGCCTCAAAATGGATCTGAAAGTTTAGGACCCAAAAAATGCCAAAAACAATAAACTATATTGCTACAGTTAAGGAAAGTGAAAAACTGAAAGAAACAACGGTGGGGGTCCAAATGGAATAGGCGAGTGGCCACCAATATCCACCCAGATCATTCCTCCCCCCTTAGGAAGCAATGATCCCCATTGCGTTGAGTGCCTCCATGAGATGGGGAAACTTCTGCTGAACTTGGTCCTTGGTGAGCCACTTGCCTTGGTGTAGGAGTTGGCCAACTTTGACAACACGATACAATTGGATCTTCTACTGGAAAATGTTCTTGATATGCATGTCCATGATCCTATTATTTGTGGCTTATTCAATGGAGCTTGGGTTGAGATTTGTTGGCGTCAGCTGCCCAATAACGTCTAATGTGTCCAGCAACGGGAAAAGTATTGTTGCAACCGGTTCACAATGAAGACTAGGTGAAAGCCAAGGAATGGTAGAATGTTAAGCTCGAAAGAATTATCCCCTATAGTCTTAGTGATGCTTTAATATCCACATCGGAGTGGGCGAAGATCATGGTAGGCCCCAATGAGGTGCTCCTTCTACAAATGTAACCAAACTTTTTCGCCCACCTATAACTTGTGTGGCACCTGACGTTGGTCATGACGTTGTTTGTACTTCACATTTTCTCTGTACAATATATCAAGGACCTGTTGGCAGATGTGTTGAATGTGCTCAATGAAGTTGTTAGGTTTTTCAGCTTTGAGCTAGATATAAGCCAAATCTTCCTGAGTAGCTGTAAGTTGTATGGAAAAATCGATGGGACATAGTGGATGGAATCCCAGTCCCACCTAAAAGGGGTTGTGGTCATTTGATATGTGGAGAGATTTGTTGTAGTTTTTTTAGAAATAGGGGAGGCTTTCATCCCATGTGCATGGATGCTTTGATTTTTACATGCACAAGATGTGCACAATCATCTTGTTGAGGACCTCTGTCTGGCCATCAGTTTGGGGGTGGAAGGTCGTGGACTTAGTGAGCTTAGTATCCAAAAATGACCAGAGGATTAATCAGAATGCAATTAGGAACTTGTTGTCCCAATATGATATAATGGATTATGGGATTGCAAAGTGTACCCATACTCGTTCAAAGAATAGTTTGGTAATGGCTTTTGTTGTGGTAATATTCTTGTAGGCCATCAGAATGGCCATATTAGATAATCCGTCGACAACCATGAAAACAAAATCATTGCCATGCTTGGTAGAAGGAAGGCCCAATATGTAATCCATGGATATGGATTCCCAAGGCCAACTAGGAGTAGGAAAATGAGTATACAAGCCTTTCTTCTTGATTGTAGGTTTGGAAATCGCGCAAGCAGTGCAGGATCTGATGTACTTCCCAAAATCCCGTCGAAGTTTCGGCCATGATCCAGATTTATGAAAGAACGTAATAAAATACATAAATAAACATAAGCACAAAGATGCAGCAGGAATAACACTTCATTTCATTAATATCAAATACTGAAAAATGCTTATAGACAGAATGGGAAATAAACTATCTCGGGCGATGGTAGCTTATCTCTAAGAAGAGATGTGGTGGCTACATGCCTCTGAAATGCGTTACAATGAGGCTCGAAGGCCTATTTATTATTGAAAAATAGTGTTAAACCCTAAACATCCAAAAACCTAACCTTAGGAGATGAAACACCAAACTATGTGCCCCGTTGGGGTAAATTGGTACATCAATTTCCGGGGTTCGTAACTTTGGCATAAGATATTTGTTTGACGCACACGATACATCGTTAGAAAGATCTATTTGAGGAATGAAACTATTTATAGTAAATGTCAAGTTGAAGACTCACCTTTACCAACAACGATTTTCCCGAAAAACTTCTTTTAGGGCCTCAAAACAGCTCTGGAAGTTCAGGACTTGAAAATCTGCCAAAAATAGTAAATTGTGCTACACTTAAGGAAAATGAAAACTGAAAGAAACAATGGTGGGGGTCCAAGTGGATTAGGTGAGCAGCCACAAATATCCACCTAGATCATTCCTCCTCCCTTAGGAATCAATAATCCCCATTGCGTTGAGTTCCTTTATGAGATGAGGAAACTTCTACTGAACTTGGTCACTTGTGAGTCACTTGCCCTAGTGAAGGAGTTGGTTTGCTTTAACAACTCAATATAGTTGGATTCTTTGTTGTCATGTGTCCATGATCCGATTAGTTATGGATTGTTCCATGAAATCTGGGTTTAAATTTGTTGGTGTGAGTTATTCTACAATGTCGGATGTGTCTAAAAATGGTGGAAAGTAGGGTCGAAGGCGATCCACATTGAACACTAGGTGCAGGCCAAGGAACGGGGGAATGTTGATCTCAAAATAACTGTCTTCCACTGCCTTGATGATGGTTTAGGGCCCATAACAGAGTGTTCAGAGTTTTCTATGGGCTCCGATTAGGCGTTCTTTCTGTAAATGCAGCCAAAATTTGTCGCTGACCTGAAACTTGTGTGGCATCCAATGTTGATCATGTCGTTGCTTGTACTTGGCATTGGATTTCTCCAAGATATTCGAGGCCTGATGGCAGATGTGATAGATGAATTCAATAAGTTTGGTTGCTTTATCAACTTTAGACAATACATGTGTGGATTTTTTTTGTGCGATCACATGAGGTATGGTAACATCAATAAGACACAATGGTGGGGAACTTGGCATTATGTGCCCTTTCTGCAACAACTTTTGGATATGCCTCTTGATTTCATCATTCTCCAAAATAGAGTGTCGATAGATCGGCCCATTAGGAAGTGGCGTGCCTAGGGTTATATCAATGGAGTGCTTGACCTAACATTATAGAGGAACCCCTGTGGGTGAGGAGAAAATGTCCTTGTATTCCTCCACAACTTTTTCCATATGTTTCTACCGTGCAGGGGAACCTAGTTTGGAGGCTGCGACCATAATATTCTTCTTTCCTTATGGGAGAATCGTAATGAAAACAAATTTCCTAGTTTGGGAAATATTCTTACTGCATTTCTTTGCAGTAATCAAAGAGATAGCAGAATGCAGTACTACCTCCGGTATCCTGTACAACTTATCTCCCAAATTAATAATAATAGAACGAGGCCTAGGCTCATACACAACATGTCGCTTCCACAAGTATGTTTGGCCTAATAATACATCAGAAACTTCCATAGGAACAACATCACACAATACCTCATATGTGAAGGGCTTGATGCTGTAGGGAAGGCGACACTACTAGTTGATGCAGAGAACTCTTCCTTGGTGAAGCCACCCAATGGTATATGGTTGCAGGTGTGTTGTGGTAGGAAAGATGAGCCACTTCACAACCTCTGTTGAAATGAGGTTATTTTATCTTCCTCTATCAACAAGGAATTGCAGTGGAGAACCCTTCACCCACACACGGGAATGGAAGAGGTGCTCCCCCTCCTCTAGATCCTTGGGCTCCTCCCTCTAGAGCTTCATGGTGGAAATGGTGGCACTGGTTTCCACATCAATGATATGCTTCCCTTTTTCATTCCCCTTGTCTGTTTCTGACTTAGAATCAGAACATGCATCTGATTTGGATGCCTTCAGCTCGGCCACCAACGACTGTTTAGCCTGACACTCTGTATTGTGAGTGGAGATTTTATGAAATTCACACCACTTCCATTTGTCCTTCTTTATATTTGTGGTATTGTCCTGAGTCACCCCATTTTAGCTTTGCCCCTTGTTTTGCGGTTTGGGGATGCCTTTCCTTGGCTCAGGATTCGTAGATCCAAAGTCTTGCTTCTTCTACTTAAATTTCTGCTCGATCTTGGCGACATATCGATATGCTGCACCAAGCGAGGTAATGCCGAGGAACTCCATTTCCTCATGAATGTATCTGTGAAAACAACTATGGTACTTGAGAAACAATTTTTTCTATGAATCTTTAATACCCAACTTTGTGCGTAGGGGATGGAACAAATTCGTCAGCTTGTGCACATGTTGATCCCTTTGTTGCTGCAGCGTGGTCCATTGGATGTACTTGTCCTCATATCTCTCCACGAGATAATATTGTTCCTTGATGCCATATCAGAATGAATTCCAAGTGGGCGCATATGAGAACAAAGAGGGTTCCCTCTCGTCCTTCTGCTCAGAGTGGGTTTCCCACCAATCTTTGACATGGGGGGTAGCTTTGAGGAGTGCAAAAGTAATACTGTCTTGGTCGGAGAAATCATGGACCAAAAAATATCCTTCCAGCAAATTCAACCATCTATCTACGATGTCTGCATCTATCTGGACTTCAAATACAGGAATTTCAAAGTTGACTTGTACCTTGAAAGGAGTGGCGCCTCTAGAGTGGCTGCTGGATACAGATGCGCCACCGGTGGGTAGTTGTTGAAGGATCTGGGTAAAGTTATCCATCATCACGTTCCTTTGTTTCTCGATGGCCTCCTCGAGAAATATTTTTATAAGATCTCATATTCCCTCATATTTATTTTCTTCCCCCATGGGAGGTCATCGGGGTTTGCGAGGCTGATCTTGCAAAGGTTCAACCAAATCGAGCCCTAACTCCTTATACCCCGACCTCGTTGGGGACATGCAAAGAAAGATTGAGAAAGAGTAGACCCGATCTGATATGACTGATCCAAATTTATGAAGTAACATAATAAAATACATATATAAACATGAAATCATAGATGCAGCAGGAATAACACTTCATTTCATTAATATCAAATACTAAAAACTGCTTACAGATAGAATGGGAAATAAACTAGCTCAGACAGTGGCAGCTTATCTATGAGAAGAGATGTGGCGGCTAAATGCCTCTGAATTGTGTTACAATGAGGGTAGAAGGCCTATTTATTATTGAGAAACAATGGAAAACCATAAACATCCAAAAACCTAACCCTAGGAGATGAAACGCTAAACTATGGGCCTCGCTGGGGTAAATTGGTACATCAATTTCACGGGGTCATAACTTTGGCATACGATCTCCATTTGATGCACACAATACCTCGTTAGAAATATCTACCCGAGGACTAAAACTGCTGACAACGAATGTCAAGTTGAAGGCTCACATTTACGAACAATGATTTTCTAAAAAAAATTCGTTTAGGGGTTCAAAATGGCTCTGGAAGTTCAGGACCCGAAAAACTGCCAAAAAGAGTAAATTGTGCTACAATTAAGGAAACTAAAAAATTAAAAGAAACAATGGTGGGTGTCCAAGTGGAATAGGCGGGTTGCCACAAATATCCACCTGGATCAAGCCAATAAAAATATTTTTGCAGCACTGCCACTGTCTTTTCTACCCAAAGATGTCCAACGACTCGACTGTAGTGTGCTTCCCAAATCATCTGTGCATGCTCACTTGAAGGAACACAGAGGTGTCTCGGGCAGCTAATAGTGTGTCCTAGAGGTGAAAATTTGTAACTTTATTACCTTTCAAGAGCATCTTGTATGTGGTGTCGAATTCTGGATCACTCTTGTAAATATGTGGCCATTCTGAAGTCTCATGTCCATAAGAGTCAAGAACAGTTGTCAACACCATAACCGGTGGTCAGTTGAGACAGTCTGCAAAAATATTAGTGTTGCCTTTCTTGTACTTAATGTTCAAATGGAATTGTTGCAAATATGTGTATCATTTCTGATGGTGATCATTCTATATTTTTCCTTGTGTATGTATGGACTACAGGGGTCGATGGTCTGTGTGGATGATTTTTTCCTTCCCTAGAATGTAATGATTCCATTGTCGACATGCCTGCATAATGGAATACATATCTTTGTCATAGGTTGGATACTTTCAGACTATATCAGAAAGTGTCTCACTGTGATATGCCACAAGATGCCCATGTTGAGTAAGAACTGCACCAATAGCATAATTGGAGGAATTTGTCTCAATCTCAAATGGTTGTTGCAGGTCTGGTAATGTGAGAATTGGTGCAGAGCATAGGTGATGCTTTGACTCATCAAACACCTTCTATTGGGATAATAACTTTTATTTCACTCTTTCCTTAGTGACTTGACTCAAAGGCCAAGTGATATGGGAGAATCCCAACACCAACCTGCGATAGAAATTAGCAAGACCCAGAAAGTTGTGGAGCTCTTTAAGAGTGGTTGAGGCTGGCCAATCCCGAATAAATTGAATCTTGGCTGGGTCCAAATGCACATCCCACTAACCAATGATGTATGCTAGATATTGAACCTGGTTAATACCAAAAGTGCACTTCTCCAAATTAGCACAGAATTTGTGTTTTCGCAGGGTTTGGAGGACCTGTCGAATATGGTGTAGGTGTTCTTCCAAACTCTGGCTGAAGATCACGATGTCGTCCAAATACACTACCATGAATGACCTGGTGAAGGGCCGTAAGATGTCTTCCATTAGCCTCATGAAGGTTGCGGGGGCATTCGTCAACCCTAAAGGCATGGCCATCCATTCGAAAAAGGCCATCCTTAGATTTGAAGGTAGTCTTCCACACATAGAAGGGTTTGATGGGTACCTAGTGATAACATCAAGTCAATCTTGCTAAAATATTTAGCCCCCTTGAGCTGGTCTAGAAGTTCATCAATCCATGGGATTGGATACCTATTCCAAACAAAGATCTTATTTAGTGCCCGATAGTCAATATAGAGCCTCCAGGTTTCGTCCTTCTTATGTACCAACACGATTAGGCTCCCACAGGGTGATGAACTTGGCCGAATGTGCCCTTTATACAACGACTCCTGAATCTACCTCTTGATTTAATCGTTCTCCAGAATAGAGAAATGGTAGATCGGCCCATTGGGTAGTGATGCGCTCGGGGTCAGATCGATGGAGTCCTTGACCTGATAGTGTAGGGGTACCCCTGTGGGTGAGGTGAAGATTTCTCTATACTCATCCACGAAGTTGTCCATATATTTTTTTCCATGTGGATGAGGCCTGTCTAGAGGATGTGGATGTGGTCACAATATTATTCTTTCCCTGTAGGAAAATCATAAGGAAAAAAAAATTTATCGGCCTAGGAAATGATTTTATTGCATTTCTTAGTAGAGATCAAAGAGATGGTGGTAGGCGGTGCTACCTCTGGTATCCTGTATAACTTATTTTCCAAAGTATTAATAATGGTGCAAGACCTAGATTCATACACAACATGATTTTTCCACAAGTATGGTTGGCCTAATAATACATCACAAACTTCAAGAGGAGCAACATCAAAAATTACCTCATCCATGAAGGGCTTGATGTTGTAGGGAAAGCGACATTGTTGGATGACGTATACGTCACATCCTTGGCGAAGTCACCCGATGGTGTACGGTTGCGGGTGTGGTGTGGTTGGTAAGCCTAACCACTTCACGAACTTTGCTAAAATGAGGTTCTTTTGTCTCCCACTGTTGACAATGAACTGTAGCATAGAACGCTTCATGCACATCTGCAAGTGGAAGAGACGCTCCCCCTCCTATGGATCTTTCAACTCAAACATCTAGATCTTGGTGGTGGAAAAAATGGTGTTGGGATTTGCATCAATAATATGATTCCCTTTGTCATTGCCCTTGTCGAGTTCTGACTCAGAGTTGGAACATGCATCTGAATCTTAAGCCTTCAACTTGGCCACCAATGACTGCTTGGATTGACACTCACTTTTGTTGTGATTGGGGCTCTTATGGAACTCACACCACTTTCTAGTGTCCTTCTTTGTCTTCATGGTGTTTTTATTTTCTTGTGGCTTCAGCGGGTTGTCCTGGGTCACCCCACCTTAAATTTTTCCATTATTTTGCGGTTTGGGGACACCTTTCGCTTGCTTCGAATTTGCAAATCCAAAGTCTCGTTTCTTCTGTTTAAATTCCAGCTCGATCTTAACATCGTGTCAATAGGTGACACCCAGTGAGGAGATGTCTAAGAAATCCATATCACCCAGGATGTACTTGCATATATAATCACAGTACTTGAGTACCAGATGTCACACAGAATCCTTGATACCCCACTTCGTAAGATGGGTATGAAAAATATTTGTGAACTTCGGGACGTCTTGGTCCCTTCCTTGCCGAAATGTGGTCCAATTTATGTATATATGTTCATAGATCCTGACAGGTTTGTACTGCTCCTTAATGGTGTCTCAGAAATAGTTCCAAGTGGGTGCAACTTAAAATAATGAGGGTTCCCTCTCATCCTTCTTCTCACGATAGGTTTCCCATGAGTCTGTAACATGGAGGAAAATTTTGAGGAGTGCAAAAGTAATATTTTCCCTCTTGTAAAAATCATGAACCAAAAATATCCTGCCAAAATATTTAACCATTTATCTATGACATCTAAATATATCTGGCCTTCAAATATAAGAATTTCAAAGTTGACTTGTATCTTGAAGGGAGTGGCACCTCCAAAGTGTTTATTGGATGAAGATACGTCGCCTGTGGGATTTCCCCAAAGGATCTAGGAAAATTTATCCATCATTGTGCTCCTTTGTCGCTTGAGGGATTCTTCGAGCAATATCCCGAGGGGATCTCCTTCTCCGTCATATTTCTTTTCTTTCACCATGGGAGATCGTCGGGGTTTGCGAGGCTGGTCTTGCAAAGGTTTAACTAGTTCTAGCCCTAACTCCTCATACCCCGGCCTTGTTGGGGACATGCAAAGAAAAAGAGAGAAAGAGAAGCCCGCTCTAATAACACTCATACAAACTTATGCAAGGGTGCAACATAATACAAATATAAACATAAAAATAGAGAAGTAGTAGAAATAAATCATCATTTCATTAATACCAAAGAAATTAAAATGCTTACATACAAAATGGAAATAAAGTAGCTCGGGTGATGGTAGCTTATCTCTGAGAAGAGATCTAGTCACTGCATGCCTCTGAATTGTGTTACAATGAGTCTCGAAAGACTTATTTATTGTTCAGAAACAATGGGAAACCCTAAACATCCAAAAACCTAACCCTAGAAGATGAAGCGCCAAAACTGTGGGCCGTGTTGGGTTAAATTGGTACATCAACTTCCTAGGGTCGTAACTTTGGCATACGATGTTCGTTTGACGTGCACGATACCTCATTAGAAATATCTATCCAAGGACTACAACTTTCAACTGTAAACATTAAACATAACTCAGATTTGCCAGTTTTCCAAAAAATATGTCCTTTAGTGCCTCAAAATGGATATGGAAGTTCAAGACTCGAAAAATTGCTAAAAATAGTGAACCATGATACAATTAAGGAAATTGAAAAACTGAAAGAAACAATGGCGGGGATCCAAATAGAACAGGCGGGTGGCCACCAGTATCCACCTAGATCATTACTTTTAAGTTTCATTTTAATTTTATTTATTTATTTCTCTTTTTTCCATATTTTTGTGAAGACAATCCCATCTGTGGACAGAGGTGATCTCTCTAGCCCTAGAGTGGGTTTAGAAACGCACGAGACTAACTAATGTACCCTTTCCTGGCTTGTATTCAAAGTGGAAGAAGAAGAAGAAGAACCTACCTCTTCCTGATGTTATCATGCAGTCCTTTGATGAATACCTTGATTCCACGATCCTTCAAGCTCGCTCCTCGCTGCTTGTGGCATTCAAATACCTGTAAGAGATCAAGATAAAACAAAAAGAAACATGACAAGGTACATAGCATACATCGAATGCAAATTACCTAACAAATCAAGGAGCATTAGGCTACTTGCATGGATATCTAGACAAACATGGAAAGTGAAACACCACTTGTATTGTTAATTATAGAAAGAGGAAGCATACAACCACAACCTTGATCTTGTAGGCCTCCCTTTGGTGATTTCCAAGTCCAAACTGAGGTTCTTCAAGCAATCCTTCTCCCAAGTGGAAAATTGAGCATAATCACATTATAGGGATGCAAAGTATTAATGATCAGGTAAGACCAACTAGTAGTGGAAGGATGGGATTCAATTTATAGGCTGGGAGAGGGAGTTAGGGATCCACAAAAGAAGGAGGAAAGCCCACTTCTCAAGGGAAAATTCCCTAATGATAAGGTCAAGAGCTCCAAATGAGAGAGCTCGAGCATATTTGCATTGAACCATATCCAGCTCGTCGTTCTAGAAGCTTCTAGTGCACCGAACTTCTTCTCCATTTGAGGAAACACTGCTAGAAAGGGTTCAATGCAATTTTTCCCATCAAAAGTGCACTGGAGGCAGTAGGTCAAAGTTTGGAAACCTGCCATCAGCATGGGTAGGAAATTGGAAAATAGCGTTGACCCATAAATTTAGGTTTTGAGCTAAGATTCTCCAGAAAATATTCATGGCATCTTTCTGTTAGTATTCAAGGGATATCAAATGTATTTTCCATGGTGGATATATTGCACAGTAGTAATGTTAGGGCACTTCAGGATCAGGGACAGGAAGTAATCAGGGTGAAAAATTATTGTGTAACAGATACCCCCTAAAGCATGAAGGTAGAATAGGGAGTAATGGGTGAAATTCTTTACAAACCAAGGCAAGGACTCGGAATATCGCTAGGTGACCTGCCAAATTAAGCACAATACAATATATGACATCTCTGATATAACACATGCCTAATAAAATATCTCTGAAAAGGCGTCAAATAACAAATGAGCCCATGGCATGGGCACAACCATCCTTCTAAAGAGATCATGGAAATGGATCCACGGTACGGTCGCAACCATCCATATATAAAGGATCATGTGTACAATCATGAATACTCAAAAATTCCACGCAACCTGGATAATAATAGATGTGATCCGGGGTCTTCGTCTCTATCTCGATCTACCCACTGCACGAATCTAACAATATGAATAAATGTACTGACGTCAAACATGGTATAAACCACCTAATTACTGGCCAATGATGTAAATCGTTAACATGTATGAGAGAAACCACCAATGATGACAATGGCCCTCAAGGTACAACAACATAATCTTTAAGTGCGAATGCATGAGTTGAAGTCGAACACTTGCAGAATCATTCGATCAAACGCCAGTGATGTGAACCTATCATCGAATGCGAAGAACTTGCCATTGAGGCATGCGAGATCTAAGGTACTGAAAAGGAGTTTCTAAATCATCTTCCTAAATAATGAGTTAAAGTCGACAAGAAGTGATCCGTCAAAGGAGGGCCATAATGATTCCCACATCATCGACACGAAATAAAGCGATTTATAAAGATTATAGGAGTGATTCAGGACTATGGCAAAGAGGCTCAAATAAACAAAGGATGTTTGACTGCTACAACAAGGACTTCTCCTGAACATATCAGTGACATGACTCCAGAATGTGGCAGAATTCGAATAAAAAATGGGATCAAAGGTCATGGTGACAACAGATAATGATCAAATGAGAGGAAAATGGATTTCCCAAACCTCGGAAGGCAAGTGACAAATGAAGGATATCCCCAACCCGACACGAACTGCAGATGAGTGTCATGTTCAAGAGCGACATGCTACCTCAAAACACATAGGAATTTCCACTTTCAATTTACTCCCGTTATTGCTAACGAGTACCTCTTTATTTTTGATAGCAAGTGTGAAGAGGATAGCATATGCTTAGAATGTAAGATCATTCTTTGAATGAAGCCATCTTAGTAATTTTAATGAGCCCTAGGAAGGAGGAACTTGACCTTGTCATGGTGGCAAGTCTTTCGTCGTTTAAGTTTTACGAGTCCAATGGAAGAGTAACTCGGTATCTTTTTCATGTTTAGATAATTTGAAAAAGAGACAAAAAAGAAAACTCCATTAGGTCCCTTTTCGTAAATCGTCCCTCGAATCTCAAAAAGTAGAAAACAATATCCAAGAGAACCTCTTAACCATGCTCGATCAAGGTATTTCTTATTTCGAAAATAGTCAATCTTAGCCCAAAAAATGGGTAAACGTATATTGGTACCACGTCAATTCATTTAATTTAACGAGTTTGAAATAAAAAGTACTCGACGATCTTTTCAATTTTCGAGAGTCAGAAAAGATCTCAAACATGACTCCAAGGGGTTCCGTTTTTCATTTATTTTTAACGAGTCTGAAATATAGATAAAATAAAACTCGTTGCATTGGTAAAAAATGATCATTATCACCGTTTAAAAAAGATATTGTCGCTACATAAAGAGAACCACACATCACTGATATCGAGAAAAATAATAAAATATTGGTAAAAATATGTTCAAAACTTATAAATAGACAAAAAGTGAAAACATTTTTATCATTTCATTTTGGGTAAATTGGAGAAGTACATTTACCCCATTTTCCTCCTATCTTCAGACAAGCGGTGCAGTCGATCTAGGACACCATTCAACGATCCGTCAGTTGCAGGTAAAAGCTTTGTATCTTCTCATTATTTTCATTCCATTTTTGAGCCATTTATTTTGGAAATTTTGGTGTTAAGAGGAGGATTGTGAAATTTTATGTTTCGGGAGATCAGCGCGGGTTTGACCTATCAGACCCGCGCCGATCGCTCATAGCCCATTAGGCCAGCGCGTCATTGACGCAGGTTTAATTCCGACAGATGTGATGAGCACATAGAAGAATTTAAAAATGAAATTTCTAAATTATTAATTATTTATTCCTAGTTTTGATCGGTTGAAAGCTCCTAAAATATCATTTATGGATGTTTTGCAGGTGTTTTCGACGAAGATGGGCATTGAATGGAAATAATGATGCCATGAGGTAGAAGATCATGAAGCTCTCCAAGATCTTCATTGCATCAATTCCTTGAGAAACTGTGGTTTTCTCAATTTATTTCAAACCACAGGACTGAGTGCTCAACTTGAGCTACTAGACTATCTCATTGGACTATGGCATGTCGATCATCAAATTTTCATCGTTGGGGACCAAGAGATCGAAATATATATTTCAGAGATTTATTTCATTGCCGGATTGTCCAGTGTAGATATTATACAACGAGAATGTATATCATGGATTCAATCCGATCTAACAATGTACTAAAGTTAAATACTGAATCGCTTCGACAAATCAATTGCAAAATTAAAAACACAATCACCAATCACATGAAGCAAAGAAGAATCAATCAAACCACAACACATATAATTTCTCGGGGAAAGCTTGCTGCTCAAAACACCACTATCTTCTATTGTGTATTCAACATGGATACATGAAACAATTACATACAACTTTTCTCACAAGAGCCCTCTTGTACTCAAATAATTGTCTCACACTGTCTCAAATAAAAGTGACCAATACTTAGCCAATTTACTGCCTCCAGACAACCTGCCTTGCTTGCAAAATTTGTGTGGAATGCAATCCTTATTCCATAGGAATTTTGGTCTTCCTAAACTGCATAAGGATCATGGGAAATCCAGTGGGTGTTTGGTTGCATGGGTGCAACCCAATAATCCTACAACTGATAGTCAACTTCCCTTTCACCTAGATCTGAACTGGGTCTCCACTAGATCTGACATGCATGCAGCTAATAATAGTAATCCTCAGTTGCATGAGAGATCACTGATTGTGAATTAATTAGTATTTAATTCACTTGATCTCTCACTAGTGTATCAAGCAGTTACAAATAGCACAATTGAGTTTAACTCACTTAACTGAGTTAAACTGATTACAACTTGCATTAACTAATGCACCACTGCACTTCGAACTCTGTTACAACTAGAATTACTTTGCATGCCTCACCAACTACCTCTAACTCGAAATTCTTGAGCTGACTAAGTTTATCACACTAAGTTAACTATTACAAGTTATTTTGAGATTATATAACATTTTATTGTCCATCTTAATTAAGGGATAGCTAAAATAGACATGCACCAAATTTATCCCACACCAGTGTAGGTGCTGCTAAGACCTGTGGTCCCACACTAGTGCAGGTGCTGCTTGGACCTCCTGGTCCCACACTAGCGTGGGTGCTGAAATTTTCTTGTTGAACTTCAACATTCAGGAGAGGAGAAATAATCCTACTCTATGGAGCTCACGTTGGGGGTGAGAGCACATGTATGCTCATCAGGAGACATTGTCCCGGTGTTTGAAAGACTTCAAGTGGAAAGGTTGATATCAAAACTATCACCAATCTGCCTTTGAGGACGATTTCACACACTATGGCCTATGTAGTTAGGTTATAGGCATTTCATGAGGCAACAAAGTCTCAATTTCAGTACACTATAGATTGTCTTGCTCCCACTATGTTCAACTGGTGTGAGGTACTGTTGGCTAACATGAAAATCCAACTTACAAAGTGCAAAATTGGACGGCTGAAACAATTTGGGTATGGATCCATATTGGTCACTTTATTCTTGGAGCGAGTGCCATTATTTCAGTACCAACGACTTGAGGTGTATGATCCAGCCCCAAGAGATCTGAGGCTACTCAGATGGTGTGAGATCATGCCTCGCCATGGAGGTGGCCAAAAAATGCATTTCCCAATAGCGTTTTTCAGTTGGTTATGTTGTTAGTTGATCGTAGTAGATGACTACGCATATGCTGGTACAAATTTATGAAAAGATACAAATCTTCCTCTTCCGCCAGGTGCACAGTGGTCCGATGCAGGTAAAAGCTCATTTTTTGGAATTTTTTTTTTGATGTTTTTAGTTATGTGTTATGAGATTCAAATTTATGATTATCTTGCAGATGTTGGACTAGAGAGGCCAGTAGGGATGTCCCCGATTGTGAGGAGAATAGAAAGACATATTGAGGATGCTCCTTACAAGGAGGGAGTAGACCCAATCGTAGAGGTTGAGCACAACCTAGAGGGCCTGGCTAGGGGCATTCTAGAGTACGCGACTTTTGATGACATACCGCTGGTTTTTCAGAGGCACGCCATAGGAGTATCAGGCAGACTTCGCCGGTTACTATCTCGAGTTATCCGGATGGTCACTTGCTATCTTGAGCACCATGTGGGTGGATAGATACCTTTAGTTTTACTTTTCTGCACTGAAGTAGGCTTGTGGAGCCATTATGTCACAAAACACATATTTTTTGATATTTTGATGTAACAAACTTTTACAGACTCGATATATATATATATGTGTGTGTGTGTGTGTGTGTGTGTGTGTGTACACACACACACACACACACACACACACATATATATGTATGTGTATATATATATATGCATGTATCTACTATTACTAAGTATTCTTATGTGTTTTGTTTTTTTTACATATGACGCAAATGTTGATCTAATAAATAATTTTCCAATGCATCTGTTAATGTATTCAAATTTAGTGGAATGTATTGATATGTAATATAATCAAAATTTCTTTCCAGTAATCAAACACATAAATACATGCTCAAAATTTGAGGGTTTCTTACTGAATAATGACCATTTAACTGTAACACAATGAGTTGTGGGTATAGTTTGACAAACAAGTCTCTAATACCGAGAGTAATTGCATCTGATAATATTTCGATGACCACACTATATTAAAAAATATTATTAGTTGTTCAACCCATACAAATACCTTGTAGATTAACCAACTCACCATCAGGGGAAAAAAGTGCCCATGCTGCAGACTATAAGTTCTGTGTGCTACGACAAGCACCATCAACAAAACCAACATAATGGTTCGATGACATTTGCAAACCAAGTGGAACACAAGGAAAGAAGAGGAAACATGTCTACAAAGCAAACAATCACACCAAAAAAATCTAAAAGCACACTAATGAATCACACACTAATGCACAAAGTACTATACTTGCAATCAAGCATAATACTTCTTGAGATAAAGCCTGTTTCGGGGCTCATCCAACTGGTTACCCTCATAATCGACTAGCTAATAGGCGCCTTTCTCTAATACATGATGAACGATGTTAGGCCCATGCCACATTAGCGCGAGCTTACCGACCCGTAATTTGTCATGGGATTGATCATAAAGCAAGACCAAGTCACCTTCAAAGAAAACGCGAGGATGGAATAACTTATCATACTGAACTTTAACTCGTTTCTTTTGAGCTTCAATGACATAAGCAAAAATTCATCGAGTCTCATCAAGATGCTCGAGGTAAAGCAGATGTTCCTCTTCTGGTGAAGTACCAGGAAGTAATTCGATAGCTAGCTTCAAAGAAGGGAATTCATACTCAATCATGAGTGTAGCTTCCAGACCATACACCAGTTGAAATTTTGTGAATCCGGTATCAGTATTAGCAGAATTTCGGTAAGCCCACAGAGCCGAGAATATCATGAGGTTTCAATCTCTTTTATGTATCCCAATGGTTCGTTGAATCATCGTTACCAAAAATTGTCGACGGCTTCTACTTAGCCATTGGCATGTGGATAATATGGAGTGGAGCTATCATGGTGCAACCCCTGCTGAGCAGTAAGATCTGTCATTATATGATTGCGAAAGTGAGAGCCATGGTCAGTGATAATGGATTTCGAGATACCAAACCAAGCTATGACATGATTAAAAAAAATTGCGCCATAGTTAGACCTTCATTTCCATATGTAGGCACCGACTTAGCCCATTTCATAAAATAATCGACAACGACGATAATATAACCATGCCCCCCAGCCCATTTTGTAAAATAATTGATGAAGACGATAATATAACCAAGCCCCTCCCCCTCCCCCCCACCCCGCTCGAGCGAGGGTTACAGGCCACGAAATTGATGCCCCATTTGGATAATGGCCCGGCGGTCACAACTGGGTGCAAGGGAGTAGGTGGAGAGCATTCTTTCCAAGAATAAATTTGGTAATCATGACATTTGTGGATGAAAAGAATACAATATTTAAAAATAGATGGCTAAAAATACCATGCTCGAAGGATTTTATGAGCGGTATCATAACTGGACATATGACCAACATAGGCCCCAGAGTGGCAGTCATTAAGAAATTTCTCAACTTCCTCAAGATTTAAGCATCGACAAAGGAGGGAATCGACACCAGTGCGATACAAAGTATCTACAATGGTGTAATAGGGTTGGGATCGGTAATGAATCCGTTGTCTCTTAGAGGGAGATAGCTCTGGTTGAAATTTTTTGGTTTGGAGATAAAAAATCAAGTATCCATACTATGGATCAATAGTATTAATGAGAAAGAGTGATTCATCTGGAATCGACTCATCAAAAGGGGTAAGATCAACTACAGCTGGAAGATCGCAGATCAATTCAGCAAAGATGAGTGATTTCTTAGACTTAGTTGTAGCAAACTATAATTCAAACTCCTGGAGAATGACAATCCATTTGGAGTAATTTCTGCCAAGTAATTGATGAGTAATAATGTAAGTCACGGGGTTACATTCAGGAATCACACTGGTATTTCACATGAGAATACAATTGCGGAAGTGATGAAAAACATCTAAGGCAAGTTTTTCTACGTGAGCATAGTGATTCTCAGCATCAAATAGATTTCATCTCAAGTAATAAAAAACATGTTCATGACCATCACCATCATCCTAAACCAGCACCATACCAATAGTGTTGTATGCGGTGTCCATATAGAGGAAATAATTGCGATGATAATTGGGAGGATGCAATAAAGGAGCATTGACAAGGGTTTTCTTCAAAGCATCAAAATAATTCTGAGCAATCTCATCCCAAATGAATGGGACTCCATTTTTCCACATACGGGTAAATCCTTTAGCACGCTCAACATAATTCAGGGTGAATCGATAGAGAAAATTGGCTTTCCCCTGCAAGCTTTGCCATTGAAGTAAGGAGGAGGGACGAGGCAGATTGGCGATTGCCTCGACTTTGAGAGGATAAATCTGGATGCATTCTTTAGAAACCACGAAACCTAAGAGACGACCCGATTCAACGCAAAAGACACATTTATGAGGATTCAACCATATATTATAGTGTCGACAACAAAGGAAGATCGCTCGAAGATGTTCGGGGTGATCTTGACGTTTCACGAAATGAGTTGGAAGGTCGTCAAGATATGACTAAACTATGTGCCTAATATCATGAAAAGCATAGGACATAGCCCTTTTGAAGGTAGCCTCAACATTTTTCAAACCAAAAGGGAGCTTCTTATAGGAAAATGTTCCCCAAGGAAGGACAAAGGTGGTCTTATGTTGATCAGTGGGAAGAATATTGATCTGGTTGTAGCCAAAAAAATCATCCATAAAAGAGAACATCTCACTCCCAGCACACTTGTAAATAATTTGATCTATAAAATGAATGGGGTAGTTGTCTTTAGGACAAGCTTTATTTATATCACGGTAATCAACATAAACTAGAATGGTCCCTTGCTTTTTGGTAACAGGAACAATATAAGGGTCTATGCCAGACATTTCTTCATAAGACCATGCGAAGGTATCACAAAATTATTTAAAGAGAGCGGTGTAAATCTTGACCTCATTGGGAGAAAAATATGCACTGATATGGACATTCTCACAACCCCTAGTTTAACAGAGATGTCGATCAAAATGGCAGCAAAGATGTTACTCATGTTTCCTTTGGACAACACTTCATGAACCGTAATGGGATGTTGAAGTGGGCAAGTCAATTCAGATGAAACATGAGTTTGTAGACAACTATAAATTTCACACAGGCTTGGGAGAAATGAGGAACGATGATGACCATCATCCCAAGGGGTCCCTTAGAGAAATAATTTCCATGAAACTCTCGTGAGTGGGAAATATCTCATTCAAGGGATCATCTAGATCCCAAGAACCAAAGCAGGGAGATTTTGAATACATGTCTAGAGATGAAACTAGGTTATCATTGGATTTAGAAGTAGGAAGAACGCTTTGATACATTTTTTCTGCGGGGCTGAGGGGCATAACATCACCAAAAATGTTAAGCTGGTTGGGACTAGGAATAATCCATGAATTGTGACCAGATGATATCATGTTAACATAAGGTGACATTAGGAGGTGGGAGTGGAAAAATTCCCATTAGGGACAAGTCTTTGGAAAGACCCGACCCAACGCTCTCATAAGGAGTAGATGTATTCCCAACATACGAGATATTTCCAGTTGAAGAATTTGGGGAAAAGGAAGAAATTTGATCGACAATGACTATCTTTCCCTGATGATTAAAAAAGAGAACGCGGAAAAGGGCAGATACTACGCAAATCATTGCATGAGTCCAACTGCGTTCGAGCAGAAGGTTGCAATGGAGGTTGGTATCGACCACCTCTACTTCCAGGTTGACTAATTTACCCTCCAACTGAATTAACAAGGATTTGAGAATACCATAGGGCCGAGAGCCTTTGTTGTCGAAATCTTCTAGAGTGTTAGGGGACTAACTTAATGGAGGAGAGATGATGGATTTCCAACATGCAATAGACATGATGCAGGTGGAAGCACATTCATCAACAACAATCTGATGAATGTTTTTACCCATCACAATGACTTGGATAAGGAAAACCACTTGTGATGGGAGTCAAGGAACATGATTCTAGCGATCGAAAGTAATAATATCTGAATCCGTTGGATCAATGCCTCCGATAGCAGATAATAGTGCCTTCCATTTTGATGGGAACAACTGAAGGAATTCCAAGGATGAAACTTGAGCTAAATCATCTATGATGTTATAATGTTGGGCAGCTCGCTCATTCGGATTATAAGATGACTTCCGAAGAACACCCATTGGGAGGTGGTCAGACAATGGAATCACTATTAGGTTTCTCAATATGGAGAGGACCATAACTAGGAGGAGTAGAAGAGGAAGGAATATCTGAAGCATCCTTTTCCACAGAATATTTTGAAGGATTCAGGTATTCTTTCAATTAGGTAGCAACAAAAATAGGTTTTGTGCCAACCATAAAGACTATGGAGCTTCCGGATGCAGAAGACTAGGGTTGATCGATAATTTTCATCTGCTAAGAAGGAAACGGTTCTTTCAAGACAGTTGGTGTCTCAGGTGCACCTTTAAGAATACGGGAGACTCAAACACGCCGAATACAATCCTTGGTGTAATGATCCTCATCACAAATCAAGTAAGGATGCTTGGGCTTACGCTTGGAAGAATCATCGACAAACGACTTAGCGGAATCTCGTTTGGGGGTGTCAGATTTGGTTTTACCTTTCCTCTTCTTTTTACCTTTTAAGGATTTGTCTGCTATGGTAGATTGAACAAAATTAACCTAAGAGACTTTACCAGGATTATTCAAATTAATCGAAGGAGCGAAGGGTGTAGTGGCAGAAGTAGACTTCCACCAGATCTCCGAGGCTGAGAAGAGACCAGCAAAAGTAACCACAGACCAAGTTCCCACCAAGTAGCTAGCCCTAATAGGTAGGAGAGGGCTCTCTCCAAGGGATCGCAACCAAGGGGCTAGATCAATTAGGTTTTAGGCTAGGTATAGTAGCACGAGGGTTTTGATTGGTTGATTTTGGGTGTTGGATGAGTGGATTAGGTCAAGGAGGAAATTAGGTCAGGGAAAAAGGACCAAAAATTGCAGACATCTGATGGGGAAAGGTAGGTAGGTACTTTAAAACTTTAAGGAGATTTGATGGAGTTGATTAGACTGTTGAGGTGCTAAAAAAGGCATGACATACATGAATTATTTTTAAACTGAATAAATGAAACACGAGTATGATGATTCTCCCAAAACATAGCATTAAACATGAATTATGCTTATCTCACTTAAGAATCAACACATTATAGAAGTGGCATGGTCATGGAAAGTACAAAACATTCATATGTATGTAAACAGAAGGAGAAACTATCACAAAATATAACACCACAAGAATCCCACCAAAATAGCTTCAACTCTGTCAATAAATTCCTGCCAAAAGTCCGATAGAATGGTGTTCTCTGATCAATACAACAACATCCAACCCTTGTAATGAGAAAGAGGGTGGAATATATAGGCCAAAAATTGATTCTCCCCAGCTTAGGGGTTGGATCCATGAATTGAGGAACTGATCCCCAAAATACTGAACTGAAAACCTAAATACTAGGGAGTTCAACAAACTCATCCCTACCTTTAGTGAAACTAATTCATCTTAGCCCAAAATCCACTTTTACCTAATGTATTTACCCTCAAGTAACTAAAAGTAACGTAATTACATTTACATCATTAAATTACATCAGTAAAATTCATAATTTCTTGGACCAAACTAAGAAAATCTGTATTAAAAAAAAAAAAAAATTAGCAATCTGGTAGGAGCGCAGCGCCGAACACAGGAGCACAATGCCAACTTCAAGGCTAATTTTGAGGGACTTCCTGAAGTCCAAATTGAGCTCAGAATAGCCCATTAGAAATTTTATCCTTTCTAGTTTCCTAAAATTCCCTTGGTTTCTGAAAATGATGAGTTTAAGGCCTCCAAAATTTCAATTTCCCAACACTTCTTCAAAGCGTAGTGCCGACCTAAAAATGAGGGCATAAAGATGATTTTTGAGGTGTTTTTAGCCATAAATCCCTGCCATATTGTCCAATTTTTGAGTGAAAATAGTCAAAATTTCATGTAGAATGCCTTCTGAATCCAATGGTGGTGGCTATTTTGCCTTTGGATCTCCTAGAGAAAGCATAGCGCCCTAGGCATTGCGCTTTTGACAAGTTGACTATGTTGAATTTCAGTGAAATTTTTTCAAAATGCACAAAATTTCAAAAATTTGCCCAAAAACTCTCAAAATTGGTGGATAGACTATTGATGATGTGTCTCAAACAATCAGGGAGGCATCAATAAGGATATCAAGCTTATCTTCCTCCTTTTTCTTAATTAGGGTTTGCTTGTGTTTTCCCTCTGAGCATCTTATTATCTTTGTTTTCCTTGTGGAGGAGTTTCTCAAGGTGGAGATTTACCCTATCTAGCCATATCTCTTTATCATCTTCAACCTCCTTGGCAATCCTCTCCTCAAAAGTGAGGTTTTCAACCTCAAGTTTTTGCTGCTGTAGAGCTCTCTTAAGACCTCTTCTTTTTGGTTTGTTCTGCTGGTTGGAATGTCATCATGGTCGGGATCATCAAGTGACATCATAGCCTTACCTATTTTTTCTTTGAGAAACTATATCCCCATAAGTACTTGATGATATTTCAGCTGTTTTTTATCCTTCTCAAGGAATGGTATGACAAACTGATCTCTAGCCATGTTATCATGCAATTCTTTGATCATGGCATTCTTCTCTTTGATGATCAATTTTGAGGCCTCCTGATCATCTTGATCATCCAAATCCATCAACTCAAAGTGTTTTTCTTCCTCATGAAGGTCTTCCTCTTCATGGAAAACTCTCTCTTTCTGATTCTCATCCTGGTGTACTTACTTTTCTGATAAAGAAGGCAAGGCCCCTTCCATAATCTGTGGAGAAAACACTTGCCTAGGTCCCCTCTGATAGGTCTTGAACTATTTTTCATTTTTTCTCTTTTTCACTGCAGCAATGCTAGATGATCCTGTTTCTTTTTTAGGCACTGATACTGGTGGTGGAATTGGTCTAGCAGGTTGAGAAGGTAGAGTAATGAAGACATCATTCTCAATGAAGGTCTCCCAAGCAATGTTTAAATGATTGAGATGATGTAGGACAATTATCTTGATAAGAGAGTGCTAGGTTGTTCATCTAATGCTATGGCTCTCTTCTCTGCACCTTGTAAGCCATCTTGTCAATGCTCCTATATAAATAATGAGGGATGTTGAGCAATTTTACCCTTGTGAAGTGCATAAGAAACCTGATGTGATATGAGTACAATTGAGAGAATCTGCCCTCACAAGTGAAGTAATTCATGATGATCTTCATCATGGGAGAAAATATTTCAAGTAGGTGGCTGAAAGGAAAAACCTTCTTGTTCTCTTTTTTATATCTTGGCTCGAGGAACGATTCATAGCGTTGGGCATCTATGTTTATGCCCTTGAACCATTTTTCCCCCACATTGGGTATCCCTGTGGATGTAGCAATAATATCAATGGATATGGCAAAGGTAACCCCTGTAATGGTCACTTGATTGTCTTGAATATTGGAGATGAAAACTTTGGTCAATGCAGGGTGATGTTGAACTCTCTAGACTAGCTCACAAAAATCAAAGCAACCCACATGTTTGAAGCAAGTAACTATCATGGCCGAGGCCATTAATTCTCTGGTGTAATATGGCTCAAGCCTCAGAATCCTCCCTCCCTTTTGTGGCATTCTTTCCTCTTTGTCATCCTCTATGAAATCTCTTTCCTCCTCCATGTGCTTGTTTTGTTTTAGAAACCCTAGGGAAGGGGAAGGAAAAGGGGATAGGAAGTAGGTTTAGGGAGTGGGAATGCGTGTAGGAAAAATTAGGTAAGTAGGGAAGGGAGTTAGGGAGCTTAGGGAAATGGTAGGGGGTAGGAAAACTTAGGGAAACAGGGTGGAGAAATTTATTACACGGGTAGTGAGGCTGCCTAGGAAATTTGCAGCCTAGGTTTAGGGTTTTAGGAAGTAGGGCTTAGGAATGAGGGATAAAATTATGTAGGGATAGGGAAAGTGTTTTCTGAGGTGTGGGAGGGACAAATTATGTTTAGGGAAAATAATTTAGCATATGGGAATAAAATTAGGGTTTCTTAGCTTTAAAACATGGATTTAAGCATGAGGCGGGCTTTCATCATAATTTGATTATCAAGCAAGGATAGGAGGTCATGAACGGATGTAATTAATTGCTAGGAGTTGTAGATAACTTCAATTTATGGTTTGAATGCTTGGAAGAAGGTTTTGAGAGTTGTGGTAGCTTGTAGGAGAGAGTTGACAAGAGCGCAACGCTGAACGCAGGAGCGCAACGCCTCCACAAATTTGCCTTCTTCGCTTGAAAATTTGATTTTTTGGCTAAGGGAAGTGAGAGCTCGATGGATGAGAGTGAAAATGAGCCTCTCCTTTGTCTTTGATGGCCTTTATACCTTGATGAAAATTTCAAATTTGGTCTTGGGCCCTGCTTTCTCTTTTCACAATTCAACTTAAACGTTGCAATTTTTACCTTTCATTTGATATTTTTGAATTTGATCAGTTGGTGTATTTTTTGAACACTGAGAATTTTTGAATTTCTTGGCTAATAGAACCTTGAGTTTGCAGCTAACTTGGAACCATGAGTACTTATTACATATAGGAAACATAAAATTACATATTGAAATTGAAATAAATTTTACAAATTTAAGCTTTACATGATAAAAATGTGTTTATTTTCCAGTCTTTAACTTGATGGTATTTTATTTATGCAGATGGTTGTTTGATGGAGCTTTGAAAACCTTAAGACCTAATGGAAACCCTAACTGAATGAACTTCATGGTGAAATGAATGAAAAGGTGATAAAGACTCATGAATGATGGACATTCAACATAGTGATGAAATGAGCTAGCAAGTAATGAAATATTTTTGAAAAGAGTGAAACTTGATCTAAATCTGCACCAAGCGACCAAAATTTTGCATGACCTAATGGAATGACAAAATTTTTCAGAATGGGACACTTAACATGACATGAAAGAGTTAGTTTGATCAATGGTGGAAGGATGAAAATATTGACATTAAAATTGGCTCCAACCGGGGATGGTAGCTCCTCGGAGGTGCCAAGAACACCGTATACCAAGTGCCTATCCATTGGGCATGGAGTCAAAAGCTAAAGATTAGCTGAAAACTGAAAACTTAAACTAATTTGAAAACAAACTCAAATTGACTGAAAACTGAATTTAAAATTGACTCAAAACTGACTTGAATTTGATTGACTTAATTTTGAAAACATCAGGAAATAAATGAAACTTTATAGCCTTCACCTTAGGCCCCAAGCTTCGGTGATTCTCTGCTTCACACTTTTAAGGAAAGTTAAACTGATATTTACAATGAATGTGGAAAATATGAAAAGTGCATCAATAATGATAATGTTTAAGGAGCCTACTGTTGACTGGTCCTCCTAAACATTCTTCTCCATTCATTTCCTGTAATAGTAAAGTATTTTGTCATCGAATAGCTGAGATCTTGCAGGGCCCTTTCCATAGGTTCTCAAACTTTCTGTGCTTCCCGTTTTCCTCGTTCCTTGCATCCCACCAGAGGACTACATCTTCAAGCTTAAAATCATCCGCCTTGGTTTTGCGGTCATACACCTTCTTTATATTCTCATGTAGCTTTGAGGTGTTCTGAAATACCTCATCTCTCGTCTACTAAAGATGGATCATCCGATTGATCCGACGTTGTACATCATTCTCCTCACTTCCTTCTTCTTGCAACAATTTCATGACCGTGACTAAAATTGATGTAGGAAAAACAATGTCTACACCATAAACTAACTGAAAAGGGGAAATTTCAATATATTTCTTACTACTCACCATGTCTTCTTACAAGGCATTCACAACATTTTTGTGCCTGTTTTTCTTGTTGGCCTCCAACATCTTCTTTATGATATTAATCAGGGATTTATTAGAGGGCTCTGTTAAGCCATTACCTTGCGGATAGTAAGTGGTTGAGTGCCCCAAATTAATGTTATATTTGTCACAAAATTCAACCATCCTTTTTTATTTGAATGCTGCTGCATTGTCGGTAATAATATTAAGAGGACAACCAAAAAGAGACAATATGTTAGTCTCCAAAAACTGAATAATTACTAGGTCTGTTGCTTACCTTGATGGGATCGCTTCATTCCATTTGGTGATGTAGTCGGTGGCTGTTAATATCCATTTGTGCTATGATGATGATGTAGGGTGAATCTCTCTGATGAAGTCAAGTCCCCATTGCTGAAAAGGTGCTTGTACTGAAATAGGCTGCAAAGGTAAAGGAAGAAATTTTCTTTTACCTTGAAACACTTGACACTATTTTGTACAAGTCTTAAAAAAGAGTTTTCCAGTAGTATCCTGCTCTCAACACTTTATTAGTTGTGGTCTTCCAGAAAATATGGCCCCCATAGTCTCCTTTATGAAAATCATTCATAACTTCTTGGGTTTCATTCTCAACTATAAAATTAAGCAAAATATTTCCTGGATCTTTCCAAAAAAGGGCACTATCCAAAATGCAGTATTTGGAAGATTTCAACTTTGAAGCACATATATTATATCAGAATACCAAGGAGACGAAAGAAATATAATAGATACCTGTATCAGAGTGACATTCTCTTCTTCATCGGACAATGTTGTAATAATATTGATGTCTACAACATGAAAATTTGACTCGGCCATAAGCTTTGCTAAACCTTTACCTTTGATCAGCTTTGTGGGCTTGATCTCGAGGTCATATTCCAACATTGATGCTATCCATTTCCCTCTTCTACCTTCCGGATATGTCTACATAAGAAAATCCTTTAATGCTGCATTAGGGACATAAGCCAAAGTATGCGAATGTAAAATATAGACACGAAAATACTTAAATTATTTTATCAAAGACAAAGCCTGTTTCTCTATGATATTGTACCGAAGAGCTGCATCCCTGATGGTTCGAATGAAAAATGCAATAGGCTGCTCGGTTTTTTCCTTCTTTTGCATTAAAATTGTAGCTATGGTGTGCTCGGAGGCGAATGAGAATATAATAAAATCTATAGTGGAATCCAGGATTATTAAAACAAGGGCAGTAGTCAAAGAAAACTTCACTGTGTTAAAATACTTCTTGGCATCCTCGAACCATTTTACCTCACTGTTCTTTTTCAACATGTTTGTCATTTCCCGAAGGTGCTTAGCCACATTTGGAATAAATATGTGTAAGAAATTCATCTTACCATTAAAAGCCTAAATTTCTTTCTTGTTCCATGGAAGGTCAATTTGCTGAATCTCCTCAACTCAAGAAGGGTCAATTCAGATCCCATCCTTAGAGATGATGTGGCCAAGAATTTTTCCCTCCTCCATGGAAAAAAGGCTCTTTTTCGGATTAAGAGAGATTCCAAATTCCCTACATTTTTGAAAAAAAAATCCTTAAATGATACAAGTGTTCGTCATCGGAATGGGAGAAAACTGTCAAATCATCTAAATATACAACTACAAAATCATATTTCTCATCTGCAAATGCTATATCCATCGCACACTGAAAGGTAGCCCCTGCATTCTTTAGTCCAAATGGCATCTTTTCATATTTGAACGTACCCCAAGGTGTTGTGAAGGCAGTTTTGTCCCGATCTTTCTCATGTACTAAAATTTGATTGTATCTCGAATATCCATCAAGCAAAGACATTTGGGAAGCCCAAACCACTCTTTGTAAGATGTGATCCATTTTGGGAAGGGGGTAATTATATTTAAGAGACACCTTATTTAAATTTCTGAAATCTATGCAAAGTATTATTTCACCCGTCTTCTTTCTTACGGGGACTAGATTAGATATCCAATCAGAAAACCTTATAGGAACAATGATACCTGACTTGTAGAGCCTGTTCACTTCTTTTTCTATGGATGGTAGCAACCTCGGGTTGATACTTCTCAACTTTTGCCGAAAGGGCTTTTGATCGGGCTTAATTGGAATGGTGTGCTGTATGATATCTTTATTATAGACCTTCAAGTCTACATAATCCCACACGAAAACATCATAAAATTCAGAAAGTAAATCAATGTACTTTTTCTTTACCTCAAGAGATAAATAATTGGACAACTTGATCATCTTAGGCTTGTCTGTTGTTCTGATGTTTACGTACTCTACACCTTTTTCTGTAGGAACCAATGTTGGCTTTCTCGCTACATCATCCTGATCAAACAATTCTTCCAAAGGTAGAGACCTTTTGGAATATTTTTATCCTTCAGCTCTAGTATATCAACCTGAGTGGCTTCGATGACTTGTTCATCCTTATCATAAACTTTGTCAATTGCAGAATTCTCGAATTCACCTTCATTTTACAGAAAATTATTAAGTTGCTAATCATCCAAAAATACTTGCTAATATCGCAAGTTATCAAGAACTGTACGCAAATGTTTTACATGAATTTAAAATTTCTTGTTAGAATATATATGGATTTTGAAATTTCTTACTGCTGTAGCAAGAGAATTTTTCATGAGATTCTGACTTCTTGGTACTACTGACAAATTGTATTCGGGAAACATCTTTAGGATATCCAATACAACATTCCTGTACGCTCTCATTCATGGATGAATCACTCGGTATTCCCCTCTCACCTATTTTATCACAAGTTCAAAGTCTCCATATACTAAAATTCTTCTTGTGCCCAACTTTTCAAGATCTTGAGACCGGTGATTAATGCTTCATATTCCGCCTCATTGTTAGAACAATCAAAATTCAATTTGTATGAACATAATCTAACATTCTTAGGAACCTTACCAGGATGATGAAAAGGGATATTGATCCAAATTCCAATGCCTGCCCCGTATTTCCCCAAGGCACCATCAAAATCCATGGTCCATAGACCATTTTTATCATCCAAGTGCTGGAATTATGATTGTTGTTTTGTCTCAACTTTTTGGGATACCTCTTGATTCTGATATGAACTTTCCTCTGCCTTATAAGATGGCTGCTTTGAAGCACTTGGAAAATGATCTTTTCCCATCTCTAAAACTGTTCTAATACAATTATAAATCTCCGTAACATCTTCTACTTATACACACTGACTATCTACATCATTCAAGCCACTATCATTGAAAAAAAATAAAAGATTCTAAATTTGGATGTACAACATATATTGGATGATTATTAGGCCTCTCTTTTCTGGTTATCATGTACTTCATATTCGTTTCCCGGTATAAATTTCTCAATTATCCGAAAACTAGGATGGTGGCATAAGAGAAGTCTAGTTGCAAAGTGCCTCTCAACTTCGCTCCCCAAGATCTAGACAACAATATACCAAACTATGGTGGTATATCAGACACCACCACATCTATTAAGACATTCTTTGTTGGAATTTGTTCAGGGGAAACTACTAAATCCTTAATAAGACCCAAAAAACAGAATCTACCCAAATCGAAGGAATACAAGTCATGGTAAGGACGAGTGATATCTAGGCCCATTTTCTCCATAATATCTTTCAGCATCAAATTGTGGGAAGCTCTAGAGTCGATCATGGCATTGTGAAGGATATTTTGGTGGATTCTCAGACTCAAATAGAATGGGGGAACTTCGCTATCCTCTAACTGACCATCTATTGTTGGACCAGAGATAAGCTCAGGTTTGTCATCTTCAACATTAAGTATATCATATGAAGGATCTACTTTTAACATTTTGGCTACATGAGACTTATACTGACTATTCTTGACAAGTTCAATTAAAGGTATTGACACTTTCAATTTGGAAATTTCAGTTTCTAAGCTGAAAGGAGTGGACTTTTATACCTCTTTAGTGATTTCTCTTTTGTCGGCATGATATTTTTGTAGTGTCCCAATTTTAGCCTCAAGCTAAAATGGAACATTATAGTTGCACATTTTACTTTTGATTAATAAAATGGGCAAGGAGACACCTTAGCCCATTTTTAGATGAAGAAATAACACTCCTAATGTGAAAGGGGAGTGAATAAAGTAGCTGAAATAAACACCAAGGGTGTGAATGGAACCCAGCTCATTTGATTATTCACCATTGACTAAAGTCAACAATGCTGCCCAAGGAGGAAGAGGCTTCCTAGAGAAGCTGCATAGTTTTTGAGGGAAGACACTTTCACGAGGGTGGAAACCCTAATTGGTGGGGACCATGATGGAGAGGAGTTCTCTCACTTTATATGGAGGAGATGGCAGCCCATTTTCATTATGCTATGTTTTAGATTTCAGACAAGGGTCTGCAAGAGCTTGCATCCCTGAATTGTTTAGCAAGGTGATGGTGCCCTCAGGCACTAGGGTGTTCCTGGTCGGGAATCCCTACCTCTTCCTCAAGGAAGGATGAGCATTGAGCTACATTTCCTCAATCTGGCATTGGCCACAACTTCATTCATCTTCTACAACGTTATTTCTGTAGCAGAGAGGACGTTGTGTAGCTGGGTGCAGCTAGAGAGGAACTAATGGAGTCTCTCTTGTCTAGTTTTCTTCAGTGGAGGAGTATTCTATTCATTGGAGGAGATGAAAGGAGGATTCCCGGGCTTCATATCAGATCTGTTGGCATGGGCCAACCTTCCATCATCTCCCACTGCACATTCCATGGAGGAAACTGCGTTATTTTAGAGGAGGCAGTGAGAGAGGGTTTCATGAGCTCATCAGGAGGATGTTTTTGAGGCAAAGGGATCAACCCTTTGTATTGGAGACATGATCAGAGGAGGGAAATCATATTTCAGATCAGCCATAGCCTCATTGATATTTTGTATCAGTTGCAGTGAAAACTCAGTTGTCACATTTTGTGTTTCTCCGACATTTCTAGCAATCTTCATAGATTGGCTAGAAATTATGTATTTCAGCCCATTTCTCTGTTATTGGGCTTATTTCTTGTATTCCTTCAGCCAAATATGTATTTCATTCATATTCAGTAGCTATTCCTTCATATGCACTGCGCAGTTGCATCTACTCTGGCATTTTGTGGAGTTGCAGCTACTCTTGTATTGCATTGCTTATTCGTTGGAGGTCTGCTCTTAAAGTTTGAGTGGCTTGTCCCTCAACTATTTCTTGTATATTTCTGCTGATATATATTAATATAATGATCACTGTAGCATTTCCCTCTTATGATGTATTTCAGACTTGTAGAGTTCGTGGTCATGTTCATATGTTGCTGTAAGCTCTCTCATTGAGCATTGTTTTAGACACCTAGATTGGGGAGATATGAATAACCCATCTAGAGTTATTTCTTTGAGCTAATTTTCTGCAGGGGAGTTGTATTAGAGTATTTATAGGGAATCCTAGCACTGGTTTTCCTTATTTATACAACAAATTCCTTATACAGCGTCCTCAAGGACCCTGTAGTAGAAATTCCCGAGGTGGAATATTGCATATCCATAGGCAGAGTCTGAGAAGGGCCATCTAGCCTCAGGATTTCTCCCTTCTTTAGAAGGATTCATATCTTGTAAATTCCCCATCATTCAATCTCTGAAATGGACTTGTGATAGCTCATTGAAGAAGGAATTGGAATATCTCAAGATATTCCCGATGGAGCAGCATGTTCCTGAAAAAGGGACATTACAATTTTTATGCAACTTCTTTCCTTTGGTTGTCCTTTCCTTTACCCGATGAGATTGTAGATGGCTGATTATATTTATTTTTATTTGTAGTTGCAGTTTCTTTTCCTTTACTCTGATTACCTTGAGAATTCTATTTCGGTTAAGTATATTTTTGTTGAGATGCTCGCTTCTGAATAAGAGTTATTGGGACATCTCTACCTCTCAATGTATACTACCTCTGCTGTGAGCTGAGGGCATTCAATTATCCTTGCTGATATCATCAGATTCAACCTCCAACTGATGATCATGAGCTAAAATATAGTCTTCATCCTTAGGTACATCCGTCTTCTTGACATACTCTTCATATTTTGTCAAAAATATGGGCTGGCCATCAGCTGTAAAAAAGTGGTTCTATTCAAAAATATGATCTTCTTCTTCTTATTCACCCCCTTGAGCATAATTTTGCTGCAAGGGTGTTCGAATTTGTTGTGGTTGTGTTGGTTGCTCAGGTGCCCTTTGTTCACTTTTCTTAATTCTGAATTGGGGTTGTTGTTGCTATCCTCTGAAGTTAGGATTCCTAACTTGTGGTTATGGCTGCCTTTTAGTGATAGACATCCTGTCAACCATACTTTCTATTATTCTTATCAAGGTGTCAAATTTTACATCATAAGATGATGATGCTTCCTATTTGATTGTTACTCTCCTTTCACCCTTCATTTTTTACTTCTTTATGGACAAATTAGCTTCTACACTAATTGCATTTTTCTGCATGTATTCTAACGTAGCAAGATTCCTTTATCACAACTGATAGGCCATGTCTAGATTAAAACCATCCGGGTAATGCAAGAGGGCCAACCTTGGAGGAGGTTTGATCTTATTGGGAATGGAATTGTATAGTCCATCGAATCGGGCAGTGAAGTATTGCACTGATTCATTAGGTTAGATTTTCAAATTATTATATTTAGAAAGGATTTGTAATGGATTCTTATTTACCTCCCATCAGGCTATGAAAGAATCTATCAACTGATTTTAAGTTTCTATGGAATTTGCATTTAATGAACCATACTTTAACTTCTCCTGAAAAGCTCTTAACTATGATTCTCATTTTAGCATCGTCTTAATCTACTTCTTCCAGATCAGTAAAGTCAGTGAATTTAACTATGTGCTGTTTTGTAGTGATTTAAGAATTTTCATCAAAAAGTGGGAGTCTCTGGCCATAACCTTGAGGTAAGGCATGGAGTTGACCTGGTAAGATGAGGGGTGAAAAGCTGGCCATAATTCCTGTTGAATGAACTACAAGAGTGACACTAGGAATATTTTTCTAAATAGGTAATGAAGTAGATGGCGTGGAAGAGGAAACAACAGCTAATTGTGAGTGTGTTGGGATGGGTATTGACTCTTGCTGATATTGGATTATGGATTTTTTAGACTGGTACTGAAGTTGGTTTGCTAAACGTTCAAGTTTATAGAATTGACTCCAGACTCTAGTGTCAAAGTCTGATTCAGACTTAGTTTCTTCAAAGGGTAAATTTTCTTCCAGTTTTAAAGAACTAAGATCTAACTCAGATAATTACTTTACCTCAGAAATCCTTAATGGGTCAAAGACTATGTCGGCTAATGAGGTTTCAGACTTAGATCGAAACAAAGACAACTCAGATTTTCTGCTACTATAGAGCTCTCTTAAGACCTCTTGTTTTTGGTCTTGTTTTGTTGGTTTGAATGTCATCATGGTCAGGATCATCAAGTGACATCATAGCCTTACCTCTTTTTGCTTTGAGAAACTATAGCTCCATGAGTACTTGCTGATATTTCAACTGCTTGTTCTCCTGCTCAAGGAATGATATGAGAAACTGAGCTCTAGCCATGTTATCCTGAAATTATTTGATCATGGCATCTTTCTCTTTGATGATCAGTTTTGAGGCCTCTTGATCATCTTGATCATCCAAATCCATCAACTCAAAGTATTTTTCTTCCTCATGAAGGTCTTCCTCTTCATGGACAACTGTCTCTTTCTGATGCTCATCTTGGTGTACTTGCTTTGTTGATGAAGAAGGCAAGGCCCCTTCCACAATATGTGGAGCAAACACTTTCCTAGGTCCCCTCTGATAGGTCTTGACCTGTTTGTCCTTTTTGGTATTTTTCACTGCAACCATGCTAGATGATCTTGTTTCTTTTTGAGGCACTGATACTGGTGGTGTAATTGGTCTAGCAGGCTGAGAAGGTGGAGTAATGAAGACATCATTCTCAATGAAGGTCTCCAAAGCAATTTTTAATTGATTGAGATGATGTAGGACAATTATCTTGATAAGGGAGTGATGAAAAAGGATGTTCATCTGATGTTATGGCTCTCTGCTTTGAACCTTGTAAGCCATCTTGTCAATGCTCCTATATAAATAATGAGGGATGTTGAGCAATTTTACCCTTGTGAAGTGCTGTTACACCTCATTTTGTCACCATGACATTTGACTGTTCATATGGGTCTATCACCATCCATATCATGTTCCCTTAGAGGTAAAAAACACTCATGTTCCTGAATCAAGTCTTGGAAATTAGAGAAAATCTCTGTAAAACCCTAAAAGTCTACCTGCGTGGTTTTTCTAGCCTTTCCTTGCGCATGCGCTAATGTTCCATACATAAGCTGCGGCGACCCCCGCACTTTTTTCTACTAAAACCTACACACCCCCGTGAAAATAAAGTAAAAGAAAAAAGTGAATTCTAGAAGCCTAGTTGGTCGAATATTCTCCCAACTGGAAGCTTCTAGAGTCACAATCAGTTCGAGCTTTATCCCTCCACTCACGAAGCTTATCCCTTGGTACATGGAACTCAAATCCCTTCATGAGAGAAATCCATCCCCCTCTTCATGGAACCGAAACTACCTCCATTTCCCTATAAATTGAGCTCAAGTTTAAGGTTGAAGGGTAGATTATGAATCATATAAACTGATCTATATAGTTTCTAAGCTGAAGAGAGTTAATAGAGTGCATAATTTCTACACTAGTGAGTTGTTGTTGGCATAAGGATGATCACACCTTTGTGTCCATAACTTCATGCTGGTATTATAGGAGAGGAAGGCTTATCAGACTGAAGGAGAACGATTTTTCAGGACCCCGAGAGAAATTTGTACAACATCAATGCATCAGGTTGTAAGGTTACTCTTTCTATTCAAGATAATACATATGGATCTCTTTTTCTCATTGCTTTGTTTCTATGCTTATTGGAAGAATGTCAATACTTAGACTCCTTCATCACTAAGTTGGATTAGTGTTTCTTGATTATTATATGTTGCATATGCTTTGATTATTTGTCTTGTCTTTGATTACAGGTTCTACTCATTGAAGAACTACTTTGGAGTGACGAGACAAAGGGCTACATCAAACGTTTGGATTTCAAGGTAGGGGCATGTATTCTCTACTTTACTATTATAATAATAATCTTGAAATGCAATTAATCTAGAGGAAAAGGTATCAAAATTGATCTTTGTTTCTAGTTACTCGCTGGAGTACTAGGGAGATCGCTCTTGTTCGCAAGAGGGATTAATCCATGTAACAAGTGCATAAGCAACCTGATGTGATATGAGTATAGTCAGGAGAATCTGCCCTCACAAGTGAAGTACTTCATGATGATCTTCATCATGGGAGAAAATATGTCAAGTAGGTGGCTGAAAGGAAAAACCTTCTTGTTCTCATTTTTATATCTTGGTTTGAGGAATGATTCATAGTGTTGGGCATCTATGTTTATGGCCTTGAACCATTTTTCCTGCACATTGGGTATACGTGTGGCTGCAACAATAATATCAGTGGATATTGTAAATGTCACCCCTGCAATGGTCACTTGATTGTCTTGAATATTGGAGATGAAAACTCTGGTCAATGCAGGGTGATGTTGAACTCTATGGACTAGCTCACAAAAATTAAAGCAACCCACATGTTTAAAGCAATTAAATATCATGGGTGTGGCCATTAATTCTCTGGTGTCAGATGGCCCAAGCCTCAGAATCCTCCCTCCCTTGTGTGGTCTTATTTCCTCTCTGTCCTCCTCTATGAAACCTCTTTCCTCCTCCATGTGTTTGTTTTGTTTTAGAAACCCTAGAGAAGGGGAAGGAAAAGGGGATAGGAAGTAGGTTTAGGGAGTGGGAATGGGTGTAGGAAAAATTATGTAAGTAGAAAGGGATTTAGGGAGCTTAGGGAAATGTTAGGGGGTAGGAAAAATTAGGGAAATAGGGTGGAGAAATTTATTACAAGCATAGTGAGGCTGCCTAGGAAATTTTTAGCCTAAGGTTAGGGTTTTAGGAAAGAGGGCTTGGGAATGGGGGATAAAATTATGTAGGGATAGGGAAAGTGTTTTCTGAGATGTGGGAGGGATGAATTGTGTTTAGGGAAAAAAATTTAGCATATGGGAATAAAATTAGGGTTTCTTAGCTTTAAAACATGAATTTAAGCATGAGGAGGGTTTTCATCATAATTTGATTATCAAGCAGGGATAGGAGGTCATGAAATGATGTACTTACTTTATAGGAGTTGTAGATAACTTCAATTGATGGTTTTAATGCTTGCAAGAAGGTTTTGAGAGTTGTGGTAGCTTGTAGGAGAGAGTTGATAGGAGTGCATTGCTGAACGCAGGAGTGCAACACCCTTCACAGGAACACAACACCAAATTGCAAGGAGCGCAACACCTCAAAAAATTGTGTCTTCTTCGCTTGAAATTTTAATTTTTTGGCTGAGGGAAGTGAGCACTAGATGGATGATAGTGAAAATTAACCTATCCTTGGTATTTTATGGCCTTTATACCTTGATGAAAATTTCAAATTTGGTCTTGGGACCCACATTCTCTTTTCACATTTCAACTTAAACATTGCAGTTTTTACCTTTCATTTGATCTTTTTGAATTTGATTAGTTGGTGGATTTTTTGAACACTAAGACTTTTGGAACTTTGATTTTCTTAGCAATTGGAACCTTGAGTTTGTAGCTATCTTGGAACCATGAGTACTTATTACATATAGGAAACATAAAATTACATATTGAAATTGAAATAAAATTTAGAAATTTAAGATTTACATGATAAAAATGTGTTTATTTGTCACTCTTTAACTTGTTGGTATTTTATTTATGTAGATGGTAGTTTTACGGAGCTTTGAAAACCCTAAGACCTAATGGAAACCCTAACTGAATGAAATTCATGGTGAAATGACTGGAAAGGTGATAAAGACTCATGAATGATGGACATTGAACATAGTGATGAAATGAGCCAACAAGTAATGAATTATTTTTGAAAAGAGTGAAACTTGATCTAAATCTGCACCAAGTGACCAAATTTTTGCATGACCTAATGGAATGACAAAATTTTTCAGAATGGGACACTTAACATGACATGAAAGAGTTAATTTTATTATTGGTGTAAGGATGCAAATATTGACATTAACAGCTTCAATGTACTATTAGAATTATGGGCCACTGTTTCAATGGTGCCATCAATAAGAGGCGTATCGGTAGATTTGGATGGTAATGGGTCCGCTGAAGGCCATGGTGTGTCAAGTAAAAGCTCATATAGAGTTCCAGATTGGGAATAGACTAAATCTAGATATTGAGCATGGGCCATGAATTCCTCTTCCGTCACACGACCACCCATAGCGAGATCTTTGGAAATTTTAGGAACAAAATATTTTGTGAACCACTCAATCAACAATTGATCAGGGATCTCGAATTTAATGAGGAGGTGCCTATACCTCCATTCATGAATGTGGTCCAAGATATGAGTAGCAGCTGACTGCTTCAAAGATGTCAAGGGATGGATGTCAGTATCATACTAGATAGGAAACTGGAAGTGGGTGAGGAAGGCCATGGCCAAGGTATTGAAATCGTAGAAGAAACCATGATGAAGTTCAATGTACCACTTGGCAGTAACGCCCGTAAAAGTGCATTGGAAAACATGCAGATGAATCAAATTGTATACCAAGGAATTGGAAGAGCACCATAAATGGTACATCATGACATGGGCTTGGTGGTCTTCCCCATATTTGCCTTCAAACTTCGGACAATCTTCGAGAATTTTTGTTGGAACTAGAGGCCAATGCAACATGTGTTAGATGGTGTCATTTGTTAACTTAGACACATCCAACAATTCCAAAGTAGCCAAGAATGGGAAAAGAGGGTGATGAGGAGAAAATCATCTCTGGAATTTACCCATTTGAGGGTTCCAACCTTGATAGTAAGAATTTTTCCCCCTGTTGAAGCCTAGAAAATCTCTGCTTCAAACATTGGGGGAAAACCACCCGGTCGGGACCTTAAGACAGCTCCTTTTCCGTTTGGGATGGTGGCTCCGACTGGATTTAAAGGACCAGTTTCCTTATAACTAAATGGATTGAATTGAATGGGTGAAAATGGGACTAAATTGACAGAATAATAAAACTATCTAATCTAAAACTAAATGCTGATAAAGAAATTCTAATTTTAACTCGGGTAATAATATGTGAATACAACTTAGGATTGTTTCAATCTAATAATAACCATGAAAATGTATTATTAGTTAAATTGAAATGTGCAGAAACGAATAAAGATAACTCTTTTTAATAAATTAAACAGAGTTATATTAGCATATTGCATTCATCATCATATACCATTCATATATGTATCTAAATGATAATATTCCAATTATACTCAGAAATGATAATATAAAGAGGAAATATTATGAAAATCAAATATATAAATGATAGAAAATTCTTCAAACGAATACCATATAACAGAGACAATTAACAATGAACAGATAAAAATACCTCATTCATATTGCAGACTGTCAAACGAAGTATGATACTCTGATCTAGTAACTCCAATGTAAAATTAACTCCAAAGGCACAAAAATGCAACACTTCAAAGATAATTTGAGCACAAAAATCACCAGATGTGATCTTTCATAGAAATATAATAAGGAATGAAGTACAGAAATGTTAGCTCCAAATCCTCAAAATATTACAACTTCCGATCCTTCTCTAAGTGCATGAGAGGGATTTAAATAATAAAATTACATAACAAAATCCTAATACTACTGCTACAATCTATCAATTTAAAACTGAAATGCTATTTTGAATAAAACTGATTCATTGTTTTTCTCCTTAGCTTGATGAAGCCAAGTTGCAAATGTTCAACATATCTCGGAGTCTTGGTGGATGACTCATCTCAGTATGCAACTGTCCAGCATAGGTGGCATCAGAAAACTCTGGAATAAGACAATCAACAGCGTTTGATAGAAGTTTGATAGCTGTCTGTTGATTGTTTGGCTTGATCACATAAGTCCACATACTATCCCAGGATATAGTTTGAAGTCTGCCGATTTGTTGACTTTTCCTTTCCATTTCTTCTCTCCACCTGTCTTTAGTTTCTTTTATCTTTGGCAAACTGCCAGGAATACAGTCTGAAATGAGATTAATTGAATATAGGCTGTCATTTATGAATTGCGTGAGATTGTTCATTATATTTCTGGCCCTTGATATTGCTCTATCAGATTTCATTAATTGATGTTCCCATTCTGTAAACAAGATTTCTTTGTGTTTTTCCTCTATCCTAGGAAGATTTGCTTCTTTTCCTTTTTCTGTATCCTGCCAGTTGAGAAACTCAGAAATCTTTTCATCGACATCATCTATTTCTTGTCTAAGAGTTATGATAGTTTGGATCAAAGATGAAGTAATCTCACAAAAAGGTTCTGCTTGTGACAGTTTTGAGCAAAATTCAATTAACTGCTGAGTCAATAATTTATTAGCCTCAAGGGCTTCCGATTTGAATTCATTTAACTTTGGATAATCTTTAAACTTATCCAAAGTTGCTTGGAAGTCCTTTTCTTGAGTCATTTTTGCCTTTTCCTCATTTTGTAACAGACTCTGCAACTTAGAAATTTCTTCATTTAGCTGCTTTTGTTTGCTTAAAAGCTTTTCATCAACCTTCTTCTTTTCTTCAGCCAGCTGTTTCTCCAATTCTTTAGACCTGAATATCTGATCCTGTAGTTGTTGCTGCAATTGGCTGATCAGCTGCTGATCCTCCTTAGCTTTTTCTTCCAGTGAAGTTATGTGAAGATCTTTCTGAGTTATTAGTTGAGAAACTTCTACAACTTTATCAACTGTTGCAGCACTATAGGCTCCTGTATATTGTGACAATTTCGTAAGGTCTTCAAATGGATTCATTTCACTCTTCTTATAAACAATATTCATAAACTCCTCTGATGGAGTAGAGAATATGCCCTGTTCTGCTTTTCTTTTCTTTCTTTGTCTCTTGACAACAGCCTTATGTTTAGGGCTGTAGAATACATCCAAAGGAGGGATTTCCTCACATTTTAATACAATATGACCTGTAGGATGTTCAGGAATGATTTCAACCTCCTGCTCTATTTGTTCTGAACCTTTATCCTGCAATCCAAGCTGTTGAGCAAAATGATCATATTGATTTAATAGCTGAGAAGAAATATCAAGATTAGTGGAAACCGTAATCTCCTTAGTTATTTCTTTTTCTTTCTCTTTATCTATGCTCTGCTTGGTGCTTTTGTCATCTGATCCATCCTTTTGATTATGCACCTCATCATTGATATTTGTACATTTGTCTATCATTTGAGCAGTATTCCCTTTTGGGGCATCAGGTTTGTCAATAGTGACCACTTTTTGAGAATGTACAATCGACTGGTTGACAGCCGATTGTGTGATGATTTTGCTGGTAGATGTTTCTACTAGCATTTGGCCGGATGTACCTTCTGTCTCTGATTTTTGGATTTGAGTTCTCAGCTGGTCTAGAGGTACTCTCAACAATATCTGGCTTCTAAATAAGAGAAATTTATTTATTTCCTCCTGTTGAAATGTAGACTTGATCAAGTCAAAAATCTGAGGAAAATTATCTAATGAAATAAACAAATCATCGAACATATCTGGTTCATGCTCAAAACGAGCAATTGAAACTGAAGCGGTGACATCAAATGCTATCTTTTTTGGATCATACTGTCTTCTAGGAATGGTTGCAAATTTACAACCTCTTATCTTGAAGACTTCCTTTTCTGCATGCTTGAAATCATTTAGAGTGAAATGACCACAATTGAGTGGGAATTGAGGCCACATTTTCTTCTTACTGTTGTTCAGAGACCTGGATATACCTTCAATTGTCAATTGATAAGAAACTTCTTGAGCGAGAAGTTTGTCTGGAACAAAAAGCGGAAGAACATGCGGCTCCACTATACTACCAAAACCCTGATGTAAGTAAATTTTTCCTCCCCAAACCAATCTCCGATTGCAGACAGGTCGGCTTTAGCTTTATCAGAAATCCTAGGGGGAAAGCGATTAAAAATGGTTTGGAAAACGGGAATGAGGAAGCCATGACAGATTCTATATACATTAGCTTGGAAATGACTCTTCCAAAGAAATTTATGATAAATATGGATTGGAAGGGGGTTATCGGGAGTCCATTTCCATCCAAATAAGGGAAATTCAGAATTGAAACAAATAGCATCAAGAATATATGCACAAAAGAAAAAGGGGGTAGAATTTCCAGCATCCTTTTCTTGTCTGTACTCAAGGATCCTATTGGCCATTCTATCAGAAAGAATAACAGCCCAATCCATAATGTCGGAATCCACAGCTGCTAGGATTAAGGGGACCATTTGTATAGAAAACCTAGCTGAATTATCATTTCCAAATAACCTACACATCATGGCAGCTGCATAGGAATATGGAGGCAGAAGAGAATCTACAGAATACATACCGGATGCTTCATTTCGGTGCTTCTCTGGGTTTTTCCTCCAATTTCTGATAGGGTCGGATTGGACTTTGTTATCATCGGCAAATTCTTTGATAAATTCCTTGTTATACACCTTCTGTGGGTCTGGAAGGTGGTACATTGCTTTCAAGTCTTCTGCTTTAAACGAGCCGAAAGGCACTCCGGATGCTGAAATAAACATTCTATCTTTTATCTTTACACTGTCAATAATCCATCGAACTGCATCATAGTAAGGCATGATGCTTGCTCTGGCTGCAATTCGATGCAGAAATGAATTTGCAAGTGTTCTTTCGTTGATGTCAGAATCGGAATCCGAGCTATCCTCGTCTGGAACTGATGTCTTCTCCACTGTGACCTTGGGGTCTAATTTTTCCAACAGGTTGTAGACTGTGTCCCATGTCATTTTTCCAAGACCTTGGCATGATGTATCTGTGACTAGCCTTAGCTTTACGGGCTTTTCTTTTGGGACTGTAGGAGTCTCGGCAAACTTCACTGGTAGAACAGTCTTATTTCTTCTTCCTCTTTTTGACATTTCTACGTCTGCTACCGCTTCTCTTTGTCTGTGAATGAAAGAACTTGGTGTTCTTTGGCTCTGAAAGACAATAAACTCTCAGTCGTGCTCAACAAGTCATTCAAACGGAATGATTTATGAATTTATGGTTTTCATTCATTTGTTTCGTATATTGCGTAAATGCTCCTTTTGGGTCACACTTAAGTATTTAACACCAAATCACAAACCATATTCATTTGATTCGTTATTGAATGCCTTTCGTACCAATAAAGATTTGGCGCTTGTGATATATTAATATATTCAACAAAAATCTTCGTATGCAAAATAGATGAATCGCATCGGAAGTTTTCGAATGGCAAATGAGTATCACAATACGTTTATTTCGATTGATCGATTGCGATTGCAGATCTTTCCGATCTCTGATGGTGGGGTCTACCATATTTTTTAAAACAAATGTTCGATTTTCTTTTAAAAGCGCTTATTATCAAATGCACATCGGATCGGGAAATTTCAACTAAGCGTAAAGAGTTTTTTAAAGATTGTCCAGATTGATCGATTGCGATTGACCGCATCGCATCGGAAGCTTTGTTTAATTGTTTTAAACTCTCAGCGATTAGAATTTTCCGATTGGACTAATCGCATCGGAAGATTTGTAATGGGCATATGATATTTCTAATGAGTGTTATCTCTGATTCTCCGATTGCGATTGAGCTTTTAACTTTGATTTGTTTTTATGATAATGCCTTTTATATTAGATCGGACTATAAGTTTTTTGAATGTTGAATATGAAATTTCAAAACAATGAATTTTATTCCTAAATGTTTTATTTCTAAAAAGAAAGGGACCCTATTTCTAAATTTTATTTCTAAAATTTAGAAAAAGGGAGGGTTGTTGTATAGTACAACACCCCCATAGGGGTTGATTCTGAGCATACTTCCCAAACTGTCCCCACTGTTGTTGATAAGGTACATACTGTTGATAGGGACCTTTTTGTGGCTGGGGTTGTTGATAGGTACCTTGTTGCAACTGTTTCTGAATGTAGGGACCTTGTTGGGGCTATTGATAAGGCCCCTGCTGAACATAAACACCCCGATGGGGTTGTTGATAAGGCCCCTACTTGATATAAGGTCCTTACTAGGGTTGTTTTAACTGGCCTTGAGGCATCTGCTGGTATTGGACACAAGGCTGAGTGGGGTAGGCTCCAATTTGACCCAGAGGAAGGATTAGACTAGTTTCGATTTGAAGACCAAACTGAGGATTAGTTGAAACAATGCCTAATGGATTATGTGGCTACGAGATATACTATTGTGAGACGTTGGGTCGTTGAATATATTGATAGTGTACTTTCATTTGCTGAACATACTGAGATTGTATGTTCAATTTTTGAACATGGGGTTGCGGAACTTGAGGGTACTAAACGTGGGGTTGTTGATAAAAAAGATGAGCTAAAGGAAGATGAGAGGTTCCTACGATTGAATTTGTCGTATGTGAAAGCAAATTTCCACTAAGACTAACTATGGGTTATCCTGCCCCCGATACAGTTCCAAAGTTTAGATTTCCCCCACCCGAAAGGGGAGGTATGTATAAAGGATGTGATTGCCCCCTGGGCATGGAAAAAACTATAGATGGTCCACTCAACGGTGGGATGACAGTGATCATGGATATCAACATAGGAGCAGATGATCTGAGCGAAATGGTCATTCGACCTACAGAAACTACAGGTTGAGCAACAGGTTGTGAAATGGCAGCCATATTTGAAACAAATGGTCTACAAGATGGGGAAACGCCCGTTGACCAAACGGGGTTATGAAATAGAGATGGGGCCCCAGAAGTCCCCGAATCAAGGTTTCTGAGAGAATTATACTGGGGTGGAAGTGTAGACATGACTTGACTAGCGGGTATACCTATCCCACTTCCTATATCATGAGGATTATAGACATACAGAAAACCTTCCAGAGGGAACATAGAATCGAAGTCAACTTTCGGGATATGGGCCGTAGAAGTTTCCAGAGGAATACTCTGAGGAGCACTCACGAATGGAATATCGTCGGTATTTGATGCCATGGATGGTGGAAACAACTGACGAGCAACAACACGATATGCTACAACAGAAGCACCAAAGGGAACTTTGGGACTATCAAAAGGACTATACAGACACTCATGAGATAGCATGAATGGATCGTAGAGCAGATTTGGAGGAAATACTGTAAGGTGCACATAAGGTTCAAGGCTTTCCATCTCAGGATCCTCAGATGAAGACGGAAGCGAGTCGCCAGGTGGTGGTCGAGACGAGATTGGTTGGACACTTATGACAATTCCAAGTTCAACACCTTGAGCTTCAAGACGCCCAGGTGGAAATTGCGGAATCTCAGGAGGAGGTCCTTGAGATCCTTCATACGAGGAGCGAGGCGAATTCGAAGATTTAGCCACGATGAAATTTAGGAAAAGATCAACGAAGGGAAAGGTGAATAAATTTTTGAGCAATTAATATTTATAATTAACCAGACAAGAGAAGGCCAGGAGTACTGCACATGTAGGATGTTATCATGGGCGGTAAATTTTAGAATTAAACAAATAAATCAAAAAGGGTAAATCTAGGCATAAATGATTACTAGGTATCCATGAACTGCAATATACACCTTGGAAAAATAATTACCAAGGATTTAACGTACGACAACCAATATCCTCGAATGATATGTTCGGTGTATCACGTCTACAAGGTGGTCGACTCGGTAACCTATGGAAAGTTTGCAACCTAGTGGGGTCTGCCAAAATATACTTTACGGTACTTGGGAGCTCAGTCCGTAGTAGCACTGTGTAATGTGTAACTGTTCGATGAGAGTGTCCCCTTATACTTTTCATACGTGGAACATAGTCCTATATACTTCCATATGTGGGACGAGATATCACCCTCGGGATGCAACACAGGATGTTAGTGACAGTTGCTACGCTTAACGACGCTAGAACACATATTTAGCCTGGAATTCTAAATGTTTGCGTTAATTCCAAATGATTTTTAAGGTTAATTGAGTAAATTTTAAAGTTTATATTTGACTATGTTTCAATTTCGGGCTCAAAGCGATTTCACCTGAATCCCTATAATGCAGCTAAATGAAAAAAGAAGATTCATTTCATTTCAATGAAATCTAAACTAATGAGGGAGAAAGTGCAAGAAAGAATGCAACAGAGAAAGAATGCAACAAGAAATGATGCCCCTAGCTAGCTCAAAATTACTGAAATGCAACTCTAAAACGAATTCACTTCCACTATCCCAAATGCAATCTTACTGAAAACGAAATCACTTCTTTCTCCACTAAGATGCACCAAACATATTTTTTTCTTTTCACTTTAGATGTTCAAATGAAAACTAATGCAATTAGTGAACCAATACGAAGGAAAACTAACCAAATGGACAAAAGACTAAAATGAAAATTTTCCTTTCACTTTCTCTTTTTTGAATGGAAAACAAATCGTTCCAAAAGTACTTGAATGAAAATGATTTGTCACTTTTTATTTTCAAAACGATGAGGAGAAAACCAATTCAAAAGCTCTAAATGAAGATGCTTTTCAATTTTTCTCTTTTGAAATGGGAAATTAGAAAAAACACATGCTCTCAAGCTTGAAAATCAATCAATTGTGATATATGTTTGAAAATCAATTAAAGGTGATTTCAAAGTGAAATAACGATTCAACACAAATGGAAACAACTTTGCAAATACAAGTCAAAAGCAACATGAAATAGTGTTTCAAATGACTACAATAGAGCTCACAAAGGAAACCAATCTCTTGATGACACACACAAGAGACAAGCGAAATACAACTGACCAAGAAACCCTAGAGGGTGATCAAACTTCACTCAAACACAAAACATGGTAAAAGAGACAAATCAATCGCTCAAGTAAGGAAATCAAGCTAAACACATTGGTGCCAGATCATATCAGACCATAAAGACACCTTAGAGGCCAAGGCACACTGGAAATTAAAGGGAAAGCCTTATTTTTTCTAATATTTGGGATCAACGCGCCCGTGAAAGGAAAAATCGTGTTTAAGGGTAGATCAACGCGACTATTTTATATAAAACAACGTTTTCGGCACTTCTGTAAGGACGTAAAATGCGTTGGGCAAAAAATAAAAGAAAAAAATAAAAATAATTTCAACAATCAAACAATACTTGACACCCTAAAGCAAAATTCAAGCACTATGCATACCTATAGAGACCTAAGCAGGCTCAAATATTGGCGATTGGTCAAACTGATCAGAAAACAAAATCAAAAAAGGAGACACAAAGAGGCTATAGCTACCCAGTGGAGTCGCCAATTTTGTTGTGAAGACAATCTGCTCTATGGACAAAGGTGATCTCTCTAGCCCTATATTGGGTCTAGAAACACACGAGAATAACTAATGAACCCTCTCCTAGCTTGTATTCAAAGCAGAAGAAGAATAAGAAGAACCTACCTCTTCCTGATGCTAGCATCAAGTCCTTCAATGAAGACCTTGATTCCATGATCCTTCAAGCTCACTCCTTTCTACTTTTGGATTTCAAATACCTGTAAGAGATCAAGAGACAACAACAAGAAATGTTACAAGATACATAACATACATCAAATACAAGCTACCTAACATATCAAGTAGCATTATGCTACTTGCATATATATCTAGAAAAATATGGAAAGTGAAACAACAATTTTATTATTAATTATAGAAAGAGGAAGCATAAAATCGTGGCCTTGATGTTGGAGGCCTCCATTTAGTGATGTAAAGTCCAAATTGAGGCTCTTCAAGCAATCCTTCTTCCAAGTGGAAAATTGAGCATACTCACAGTATAGGGATGCAAAGGAATGATCAGGTAAGACCAACCAATAGTGGAAGGATGGGATTCAATTTATAGGTAGGGATAGGGAGTTATGGATCCATAAAATAAGGAGGAAGGCCCACTTCTCAAGGGAAAATTACCCAATGATAACATCAAGAGCTCCAAATGAGAGAGCTCGAGCATATCTGTATTGAACCATATCCATCTTATCGTTTAGGAAGCTTCTAGTGCACGAAGCTTCTTCTACATTTGAGGAAACACTGCTAGGTTCAACACGAATTTTCCCAGAAAAAGCACATTGGCAAAGCTAGGTCAAATTATGGAAACCTACCATACGCACGAGCAAGAAACTAGCAAATAGCGCTAACCTAGAAATTTAGGTTTTGAGCTAAGATTCTCCAGAAAATATTCAAGGCAAATTTCTATTAGTCTTCAAGGGATATCATGACATATTTTACATGGTGGATATATTGCACAATAGTCATCTTAGGGAACTTCAGGATCAGGGACGGGAATTAAGCAGGGTGACAAAATACTGTGTAACAAATATAAAAAATATTGCATGAAAAATAAACTCGGAGTGCTTTGAGTAAAATGAGTTGGCCCCCACCTACCCCTTCACACTCCTTTTAATTTAACGTGTCTAAATAATAAGAACGCAGATTCTCGATTCTATTTCAATTGCCTTGTACCTTTCCCACACATGTGGGTGTCTTGGTGGAAAAGTGAAGTTAACTGCTAGATAAGGTCGAGGTTGCTCGACTACTAACTTTGGCTAGAAAAAAACCTTTCCTTCTCACACTTTTAATGTTTTCTCAAGCGATAATAGGTTCAAAGGGTGAGGTTAAAGAGATGCATATTTTTGCCTTACCATGTGTGTTTTTCTTGTGTAGGATATTGTTGTAGATGTGGAGGCTTCCTTTGACGATCTTGAAGTTGCATGTGATAATTTGTTGGAGGTCCTATTGCTGATAGCCTTGTTTATGGAGGTCATCTAGGTGTTTTTTTTGTTGATGTTGTTGCTTCACATCCCTGGCCAAAATATTGTTGTTGAGATGCTCATTTTATGGGTGTTGTAGTTGATATTAAACTTTTTTATGCTTACACGAGGCTATTGGAACATTTATGAAGTTGTTGGAATTCTCTTTGAGGTACAAAATGTCATTTTCATCAATATTTTTCATTGGAAGGAATCTTTTCATTTCTGATTGAAGTTCCATGATTCATTTGATCAAAATATAGGTCTCACCATGGATCAAATTTTGTTTTTGGAGATGAGAAGTGATCTTGTATCATCTTTGCAGAGGTTTCGTGGCTACCGAAAAATTAAGGAAATGAATCTCCAATGTCTTCATGATGATTGGCTCTTCATTTTGGTGCTCTCAGCTGTTGTCCTGTAGGGTTTTTAAAATTGCTACAGGATTGGATTTTTTTCCTATAGAAGTCACAAAGGCCCCTCCAAAATCAAAATAACCTTCATGAAATGCATTCTTAAACTCTTATAATTCATGGTGAGCTCATAGATAGGGACTGGAAACTTTCGTGGTGGTGAAAACTATAGAAGAAGGGATGAAAATGGGTTTTTTTCATGGAAAGAGATGGATTTTTGGATGGAGAAGTGGCTAAATGACGTGGAAGATGGATTATGGTAGTGTGGTGGACTTATTTTTTCATTCCCCTAAGGAAAACATAAGATCTTCCCCCTCTCTCAATTTCGATCATAATCCTATAACACTATGTGTCAATCTTGTAGTAGGGAGAAATTCTCTATATTATCTCATTCAGAATTTATTCAATATTCTCTCAATATGATTGAAAAATAAATAATATTAGGCACATAATATGTGTTGGGTGTGTGTTATATGATTTCCATGATTAGAAATAAGCGCGAAGAGGGGGGTGTGAGGGGGGCGGTAGCTCCCCTTCGCTTGCGCTGGGCACAACAGGGGGGTGGCAGCCCCCCTGCCCGAGGTCCGAGGCAACGCCTTGGGTTTTTTTTTTTTTTTGGACTCTATATTAGGCGGATGGACCTGCCTATGGTTTTGTGCATGGGTTTGCATATGGTTTTGGAGTATGATGGTTTTCTGCTCCTGGTATTTTGTAGATTCGGTCAAATGAACTACGATTATGTTCTAATCCAGGGTTAATGGATTGGGGTTTATGAATGCTTCAACATGTATATATATGTGTTGTAACAATAAAATGAATATAATAAAAAATCAAGCTGGTAGTCCCGGTTTGGGATCCAGGAAAAAATCTCTGTGTATATCAATTTTATGTTTTATGCTCTCACTATTGTTTATTTTTTGTTTAAGAATTCGTTTGCAGATAATTTTTGTACAGGGTTAAAACCTACAATATGAAATTATCTCTAAACATTCCTAAGAACATATTAAAGCTAAAAAAAAATTATAAAGTGTAGAAGGAGATATTTAATATAGCCTTTATGTGCCCAAGAAAGGTTAGATGGGACTTCATTTGTGTCTAATTTGGAGGCCCATGAAGAACCTTAACCCCTTTTTTTTTCCTCTCCAACTTCCCATTCCAAATTTCTCTAATAATCTATGGAAAAAAATACAAAAAAACAGAATGGAATTCCTACTCCTCATAGCCACACAATATTTAACACAGCCCAAAATCCAACTAGGGGTAAGATTTGACCCCTGCAACCCTCAACTAGATTTACGATTTTGAACCTTCTAGATTCTTCTTGAAATTCCACATGTGGATAACCCCATATGCATTGGTAATGGGGAATAACGTGGCGTCCTTCCATATCACGGTGGTCAACAAAGTGGGTCAAATTGCAGGAGTAATAACTTTTACATGCCTCAAAATGGATTGAAAAGGTTTCAAATCCTAATTCTCCAAACTAATACCCATCGTGTTGGCTTTATCTTATGTTTCTGGAGCTCTTCTTTAGAATTACATCCTCTTCCAACTCTACCTGAGTCTGCTACTATGTCCTTTATGGAAGGTAGGACCTATTCCTCCTCCTGATCCAACATGAAAGGATCATAGAGTTTGATATTATTGAGATCGACTACTAAGTAAATGTGCATTTGTGGAGGTAGACGAAGTTTGTAGGCATTATCTCGCACATTTTCCAATATCTCAAAAGGGCCATATCATAGAGCCTTAATATTCTTACCAAGACCCCATGGTTTTTCCTTGTTTAACTATAACCATACTCTATCGCCCACTCCGAATGACTTCTCTATCTTGTGTTGATCATGCCTGTTATCAAAAATAAATTTTCAATTTTGGATTAATAGGGTCACTAACCTAGGTATCATTTTGTCTCATAAATTTGGTTCATGAGATTGATGATAAATTCATGAAATAGTCTTTATCCTAAGTTTAGAATACTCCATTATTCATGTCATCTCAGTCAAATATATCAAATTCCACATTAGGCTCACATAAATTGTTTCAAATTGAGGTAGTGGCCACCTATCTTCTTTTTCCCAGTTTTGTAGCAAATATAACAACAAACAAACAGATTTCACTACGGAATCACCTGACCAGTTCATTGCAAATCTGCCAGTTTTATAACTGAATACGTTGTGAAACCATGTTTTTCTGCACCAAAACAGAGGATGACGAGCTCTCAATTTTCTAGTGGTTTAGGATAAAGGTGAGGTCATGTAATCGGTTATTACAACCATCCAAGCATGCAAAATCGTAAGTACCATCGATCATTACCTTTCACCCCTCCCATTTGTCATCATTCTCTCCACATTTGAAATTCATTTTTTAAACCTATCTCCAAAGCACCTCTTTGTCATCTTCCCTTCTAGATTTGCATGCAGCAACTGATTATCATCTTTGAAGAGTCTATTCCTACTGCAAGAAACTTGTTGTTCAGTCTTTTTCCTTGCAGGTGTCATAGTTCAAGAAGGCAACATGGTTATCATAAGAAGATGGCCATGAAGAAGAAAATGAAGAAAGGGGTCTCCTGTGTGAGATATGAACCCATGGACCTCAAGCTACTCAATGAAGACCCCAAATTTGTTGAAGCCTTCAACAACGTTGGATGCCCGAAATTCTGTCAAAAACTCCAAGGTTTTCATGTTCAAATATCAAAGGATTTTGCAGCAAATTTCATAGGCACAACTTTGAAGGTGGGGTTTCTAAACTTTACAGTGTCACCTGAGACCATTTCTCAAGCCACAGAGATACCAAGAGAAGGTGAAGAGTGGTTCAAAGCCACTAAGTTCAAGATGCAGAGTTGTGATGAATTTGTAAAACCAAAACACATTGGAGCTGACATGGCATCCAAAATTCCAAGGAGCTACATGAAAGACAACTACTCAAAATTGTTGTTTGTAATTCAAAAGTACTTTACTTGTGAGGGGAGATTTCATATGGTTTACATGTACCATTTCAGGCTTTTATTGCACTTCACAGGTAAGCAGTCTCTTGATCTTCCTTTCTTCTTATTTAGGAGTTTATGGAAAATGTCTGACAAGGTTTAGGCCATGCAAGAAATCAGTGAGACATCAATTTTCCACCATGGTTTGATTAAACTCTTGGTGTCGGAGGAGTTGAAGAAATTAAATAGAGACTGGGATACCTTTGTTTTCCTCAATGGTTATGAGGTTGATTCAGTGACACCCAAGAAAACCCCAAATTCAAAAGCTACTCCATCAAATAAAAATGATAAATCTACAGCCGGGACAGAAGGTGTTAATATAGAAGAGATAAAGCCCATTATAGAGCCAATAGATATTGAAACAGAACCTGTACAAGAGTCAGAAATCCCACAGTCTTCACCTACAAGCAATAGACAAAAGATCAGTAAGCAAGGCCATAGAAGGATATTCAAAAGTCAAACAAGTGGAAAGGGAAACCTTGAAGACATCCTTAAAGCTATAGATATTGAGGAGAATCCAGTGGCGAGAGTTGAAAATATTGAAGGTGACAAAAAGAAAAAGAAAGGTATGACTGCTAAAAAGCTTGATTTTGTAGGAGAAGATGCAGGTTTCATCTTTCAGCCAAGGAAACCACTCACTAGGCTGCAACTTGCAAAGGGTGTCATGGAAATTAAGAAGACAAGGGATTCTGACAAAGGAAAGCAACCTATTACATAAGATGTTATTGATTTGTCTCCAACAATAGAGGAGGTCACTGTGCAAAGGAAAGGTAAAGAGAATATGGTGGAAAAAACTTAAGTGCAAGTACTAAAAGAGCAGTTTTAGAGGCCAGAGACGAGGTCATTGAGATCAAATTAGAGTTGCACGAAGCCAAGGTACACTGAAATATGAGGAATATTTAAAAGAAGAAGTAAATGAGAAACTAAACCAACATGATGAATCATTAACCAATGCTAAGAAGCTGCTGAAAAGGAAACTTCCTTTGAGAAGAGTAATGAAGCACACCAGAAACATAAATTTATGGTTACAATCTGAAAGGAAGAAGCTCAAAAGCCAGGTCAAAGAGTTAGAGGTTAAAATGGAGATGATATAGTTAGAATTGAAGAAGAGAGGCCTTAAAATCACAGTGATAAATGAACTTGAAGAGATTCAGCCTCCTACTGCTAAAGATGAAGTTCCCAAAGCTTGAGGAATAGATCTAATACCTTTTTGATATTTTTTCAGCACTCAGAAATCAACATTTCGAGATCTAAAAGTAAAAATTTGAAGAAAAGGGAAAATTTTGAGTTTTCTACTAATTAGGCAATTTCGTAGTGAATCCTAGGCTTGAAGCCCAGATTTCGCTACGAAATCCCTGTAGGTGATTTTTTGTTGAAAATCACAGTTTTGGTTGAAATCAAAGAGGGAGAAAGTTTGTATTTAGCCTATTTTGTCCAACAAACATCTCCAAATTAGAAAAGAAGGCTCAAAATTTTCACAAATAGGTGAAGTGGATTTGCTAGAAAATCACGCTGCGAAATTGCCTTGTTTTCCCCTGTTTCTGCAGCGAGCAACATTTAGTAACAATTTTGTGTTTTGAAAGTTCATTGGAGGTCAGCCAATCACGTGGAGGGTTTGAAGAGTATCAGTGGAACATTCCAACTGAGGTTTGGTCTTTGACAAAGTTGTCTATTTCACCAGCTCAGCATAAAGACAATCAACAAATATCATGACACCATTTTCCTAAAAATAGGATGGCTGTTTTCCTAGTTTAGTGGAGGCAATAAGGTCTTAATGATGGTTAATTCCACTTAAGAACATAACCATCTTCACTGTAAATAGGCTGTCTTTTCAGTTAGTAGATGCAATAAATAAGAGGAAGAGTCGTAAAATGTCTCTAAGTCATAAAGTCATTAGGTGTCTTTTTCTTTCCCAAGTATTTAGTTTCTTGTTAGGATAGGTGTCAACACAAGTAGTTCGATGATATATCCATGTGGGAAGATCCAATATAAGGTGAATTAAGACTATTAATAGGCAGAAATTCAAATAATAAATGGTTGGAGGATGTTATTCTACACTACAGATATTGTAAATTTTGGATGATCAGTGATATACAGTGACTGTGTTTTTCTTCTTCACCTGAGATGCATTTAATGTTGAATGAGCATTTATCCAATGTGTCTTATTATTTTTCTTTCAGTATCTTGATGTTTAATTACTCAGAATTCATGCACATCATGCTGTGACTTCCTTTAAACATTAAGCTATTGTATATCTGTTTTTTTTCCTTTCATTGAAACATCTACATGCCTCAGCTTCCACAAGGAGAACCATGTCATTGAATTTCCTAATACTGACTCCATTGTCCCAATGGTAGTAAACCATATACATTTTTCACTTGCATACAAACACATTCAAGACACTATTACAGAGTTAGCCATCTGATTGGATCATATTTGAACAAATCATAGTTACTTTTGAGAGAGCCCTCTCAGGCTGAAAAGGATAATTTTCAGTAAGAAGTTGGTTTGAAAGAGTTTCTCTAGGTTTTCTGGTGGAGCAGCCCACTGTACCAACTTAGTGATAACAATTCCTGACCTTACATTTTTCCTATGAATTATTTAGCATGTCCTATACTTTTAAATGGATCTACCTAATATTTTAAATAATTTTTTCAGCTCTTAATGCATCTCTCGTGATATCCTTCTTGTTGTCCATATACAACATCCAAGAGTGAAAGTGGAAAATATCCAAAGCAAGTCTCAAAAGGTGACTTATCAGTAGAAGTGTGGATTGCTCTGTTATAACAGTGTTTCATATAAATCAGATTTTCATCCAAGGTGTCAGATGCTTTTAATTGTAAACCCTCAAAAGTTGCACCAAAGTCCCATTGACTACTTGTGTCTGCCCATTTGTTTGAGGATGGAACGTTGTTGACTTGTTCAAATTCATTTCCATATTCTCCCACAATGTAATCCAAAATATACTAATAAATCTAGTGTCCCATGTTTGAATGATGCTTCTTAGTACCCTAAAGTGCACCTAGACCTATTCAAATAACAAATTTGTTGCTTCTTGTCCTTTGATGGTCTTTTTATAAGGAATGATAATGCATATCTTATGAACCTATCAACTACCACCAACAAGTAGTCACACCCCTTCTTGATTGTTGGTAAACTTCCCACAAAATCCATGGAAATCCTTTCTCAAGGATGATTTGGTACATGTAAGAGATTGTATAGACCTTGCTTCATGTTATTGGACTCATTGTTATAACAAGGTATACATTGTCTAATGTACTATGCTAAATATCCATACATTTTGGGCTAGTACACATATTTTTGTAAGTTGGAAAATATGTTCCCAACATCAAAATTACCTATAATCTTGGAGGTGAGAGCCTTTCTAATAAGTTGTAGTCACAAACCTTTAGGAACACAAAGCTTGTCCAACCTATAGACTAATTCATTCTAGAGATGATAGCTAGATTTTTTGGCACCATATTCTTCATGACTTTCCTTATAGCTATTGAAGCACCTCCTTGAAGTCCTCATATTTTTTGTATTCCTTTCTATATGCATCATGGATGAAAATATTCATGTGCGTTAGAGTTCCCAAAGCTGTAATTTTTTATGTGGGTTCCCTTGAAATCATGCCACCTATTTGTGTCGCCTTTCTTGTACTTTATGACTATATGAAAATATTATAAGAAACCCATCCAACTGTAGAGTGTGGTATGTTGTAGCTTACTCTGGGACTGAAGATAGTGTACTAGCTGGCGATCTATGAGGATGATGGTTTCCTTTCCCATCAAATAAGGATTCCACTTTTTTGATAGCTTGTGCTAAGGCACACAACTCCTTGCCAAGTAGGGTATAATTGTTTTCCAAAAATACTTCATAATTATAACATATAGGTCTCCCTCCTTGCATCAATACTGATCCCATGGCATACCCATGTGCATATGTTCTAATTTGAAGGGCTTATGCAAGTTCGGCAATGTGAGAATTTGTGCTTGAATAATTTTCATTTTAGTCATCGAAGACTTTATGTTGATTATTCCCCTCAATGGAAACTCTTGTCGCTCATTATTATGGCATGTAGTGTTGTTGCTATTGTTGAAAATGAAGATATGAACTTTCAAAAGTACTATGTTACCCTGACGAAGCTCCTAAATTCATATAAAATTTGTAGGAACCATTCACTTCATGGTGGCCTCCATATTCATTGGATCTATCATAAAATCCCCTCCAGAAATCACATACCCAAAATACACCAAAGACTATTACGGAAGTCACATTTCTTTAGGTTTTCTAGTAGTTTATGCTTCTTCAAAGTATCTAGCAACTACATCAATTGTGATATGTGCTCCTCCAAAGTAGCACTATAAACCAGTATATCATTCAAATAAACTATAAAAAATGAATCTAGATACAGAGGCAATACACCATTCATTGCTATCATAAATGTAGTTGGTGCATTACATAAAACCAATGGAATGAATAACCATTCATTTAAACATTCTCTGTTTTCAAAGGTTATCTTCTCAAACCCGATGATGCCCTAATTTTAAATCCAACTTGGTAAATTATTTAGTGTTCTACAATTAATATGACATATCATTAATACTTGGTAGAGGGTACTAGTTCTTGAGCATAATATTGTTTAATACCATATAATCAATACAAATTTTCCAAGTCCTATTCTTATTTGGTACAATTATGATGGGTGACCTAGAAAGTAATGTGCTTGGTTAAAAAACCCCTCGCTCTAACAACTACTACAACTACTTATTCACTTCATTTTATTCTAAGACATAATGTCTATACAAACCAATATTTCACAATGGATAGTTTAAAAAATAATCAAATTTCATGCTTCACTTCTCTCTTGGGTGCTAGCCCCTTAAGCTCCTATAACACTCCTCTATATGTCGAGAGAAACCATTAAGTACACCCCTCCAGGGATGTGTTTTCTCTTATTGACTCATCATCACATTGAATTTCTCCTAAGAAAAGTTAAACCTATTTTTTACTAGAACTAATCAATTTCTAGGCTTGGTTGGCACTTTCGAGTGAAATATTTGACTTACCTTTGTGCGCTTTGATGATGAAGGATTTCAAATCCATGATGAGGAAGTGCTGGTTGGTTTTGTTCATTACATTTCATCCCTCATATACATGTAAGGACTAACTAACATGACTTAACATACATAAAATGGTACTATGTCCAATTATACTTCATCAACATAATCACACATACAACAAATTTTATCTTGCATTGTTTTGTTACCTTGTTCTTTGCAAGCGTTTTACCCATACAAATGGATATGGGGTAGGATGATCGTAAACCTCTAACCCAAATTTGTTGACTAGATTCGCTACTATGATATTAGCATGTGAACCTAAGTTGAACGGAGCACCTAACTTGATCTTCTTGACTTGGATCTTAATGTGGAATAGTTTGTTCATCTCCTTCTCTTCTTGGTGATGAAGGATACTCATATTCATCTCCCTTTGCAATGATGTACAAAAAATATTCTCATCCACATAAAAGATATTTTCAACCTAATTTCTCAAGTCTATGGCTAAAATATTCATTTCTTTACATCCTACTTGTGTTTCTTTAGTTTTAGCTCTAGATATAGTTTCAAACACTTTGACTCAGTGTGAAAATCAAAGTTGAAATGGTTATAATAGTTTCTAGGATACTTGCACTAATGTGCAGTGGTTGTCGTCTTCTTACCATTCCCACCTTTCAACTTCTTCTTCCCCTCCTTAGAAGCTTCTCGATGTTCTTTCTGCTTTGAACCACTTGGTTTTCCTTCTTTTAGCCTATGCTTTATATATGTTGTGTTTGTGCACATGCCTCATCCACTATCCTTGGCTTGAAAATTAGTACTTGTTTTTGCAGATGGATATATATAACACCTAGATAATTGAGGAGTGAATTTAGGTTCTTGAAAGAGATACCCAAGATGATTTCCATCTTTCTAAGCTCAATAATGTACTTGTGTACACTCTACCCTCACTTCTACCTGAAGTAGTGCCACATGATGCATTGGTCCTATACATACTTACTAGTGCAACATTGTGACTTAATTAGGGTTTTGAAGTCCTCCCATCTAACTATTGAAAAATAAACCTCCAATATAAATGTTTTTTTATGGCTCTCCCACTAGGTCTGAGCATGGTCCTCTAACTTCAATCCAACAAAATATATATTTTGTTCTTCATATATATGGTGAATTCTAAAATAAACTTCTAAATGATGCAACTTGTTGTAGCTCCTAGAGACAGCCTTGAGTTGCAAAAGACCAGTGTCGAGGACATCTTAAAATCAGAGGTTAAATGTAGAAAACTGTAAGGATGCCTTTGATAGAATATGGAATAAGAGAATAATGGTTTTTGTGGTTCAGGAATGGAGAATACCTTGGAGTCTGATTCATGTGAATTACCCTATACTGCGAGAGGGCTCAGGAAGCTGTATGGCTGGATGGCTTTGAAGTGGGCCAAGTATGAAACAATGAGAAAATGCTTTCAAAATATGCAGAGGTGTTGAGAAGGAACCCATTAGAGACAAGCTTAAAAGTATTAAGAATCTGCCTCCCATGAACTCAGAAGAAGCGGATGCAAGTGGAATATGACCAACAACAAAGATTCATGGAGCGCGAATTAAGGGAGCACAACAAATTTAACACATGAGAATTATTCATACACAGATTCATGGATAAAAATGCATACCACCGACAGCTACATTACACGAATCATGAAAGCAGTAAAGCATGGAAAGATGATTATACATAAACAGGATATTACTGATAAACAAAAGAATACAAATACATACTACTCATTTCTCCATCTGGAATCCAAATAAACAGCATTTTATATCATATTATGTTCAAAACAGTTCTCCCAAATATGTATCTCAAAGCACAAAGAGCACAGTCGTACAGAACTACAGCAAAAATTCTCCAAAATTCTGAACCTTTTATTCATCTCTGAACTCTCTACATATAGAGTTCTACTGAGGGTTTACGATCGAATAAACTTCCATGATCGACCCACACATGTGAAAACCAAAATATCGTAACCAACTAGCAAAGCGTGCATCAAGCAATCACTCCTGTAATTAGAAAATCAAAAACAAAATCGGGTGAAATAGAGATTTCACCAACAAGACATCATAATCAAACAGTAAAAGAAAAACATAGTTGGCCTTGGAGGACAAATCCTGGAATCTTCAAAATGGGGCGGCGAGGAGTGGTTGTGAACAGGTGGGGTGTCTGGCTTCCATCACATGATTCCACCTGATGTGGGAAGCCTCCACTCCCTCGTTCTCATGATTCACATTAACCGTTATGAAACGGCCAGTAGTGTCATGCGCGCCTGGCTCTTTAGCAGACATTTCATGGACAAACTGAATCAACCATATCTGTGCTTGTTCCACCAAAAACCCATGTTGTGCTTAACTTGCAAAACCGGAGATCGGGCTTCAGAAGGGGGCTTGTGACATTAACACACAGCTGGACGGTTTAACACTGAAAAGGGCAGGACAAAGGCCGTGGAAGGGCTATTGATGACGTGGTAGGGAGGTGGGGCTCAAACTGATATCGCAAATTGCAATCGAGAGTTGGGGAGTTTTCTTATGAGAAGCGGGAGGTAAGTGTTAAATTTTGCAAAGTGTGAAGTGCGATGGGCGGAGGTAATGTGGCAAGGAGGTGGGTCTGCCCGCAGATCGCAAATCGGCATTTTTGTTATGAGAAGCGAGAGGTAAGTGTTAAAACTTGTGAAGTACGAAATGCGATGGGCAGAGGTGACGTGGCAAGGAGGTGGGCCCGCCCGCAAATCGCAAATCGGAGTTTTTGTTATGAGTAGCGGGGAGGTAAGTGTTAAAACTTGCAAAGTGCGAACTGCAATGCATGAAGGCGACATGGCATGGTGGAGGTGGGGCCCAACTTATATCGCAAATCGCAAGTCGGGGAGTTTAGTTATGAGAATGGAGGGTAAAGGTCAAGATCTGCAATGTGCGATTTGCGACGAGCGGAGAGTTTGGTGATGCGAAAAGATAAGTGGTAAGAGATCTTTCTTCTTTTGACTGCAGGGTGTCCGCCCGACCCGCGCTTGGAGTGTTTAGCTTTCACTTCAGCCATTCCCGCACTTCATTTATTTAGCTTCCCATGTTGCCTTATCGTTCATAGAAACCACAAGCCAACATTGGCTCCATTAGGGACAACGCACTCGTTCGAGTGGGTCGAGAACTCGCAAACCACTTGCTTGTGTTCTTCTTAATGTGCCTGGGATCATCGTTAGAAACATTTTCAAGCAACTTTAACCAAAAATAAAACAGGAATTCATGCGGAAATAACAAACGGCATATATACAATTTGAGGATATGTACAATGGGTCATCATAGCCCGCTATCAGTGTTGGAAGTAAGGCTTGAGAAACTGTCCATTGACAGGTATCTCAAGTGTCTCCTTCCAAATTCGCCAGCGCAAAGGTATTGTTGCCTTTGACCTCTGCCACCCTGAATGGGCCAAACCAAAGGGGGTCGAACTTCCCATGTTTCCCTTTGTCTGACCGCCTGACATCCCATCGCAGCACCAAATCCACTGCTTGGATTTCCTTGTCTTTAGCTCTTTGGTCAAATAAGCCTTTCATCTTTCCTGGTACTCTGCTAGTCTGAGGCTTACCTGTTCCCGTGTTTCATTTAGTTCGACCAATTAGTTCATTCTTCTGATAAGGTTGTTTGGCTCTTCTTCACTCTCTTGTAAGAATTGGGCCATGAGTAATGCGAGCTGAATAGGGAAGACTGTTGCCCTGTCGTACACCAGCTCATAAGGGGACTTCCCTATGGATCTTTTAGTGGTGATGTGATTCGCCCAGAGTGCAAACTTGAGCTGAGAATCCCAGTTCTTTTGGTTTTCGTTGATGGTCTTTTTCAAGATTCTCACCAATGTCTTGTTAAATGACTCTGCCAACCCGTTCCCCTGTGGGTAATATGCAATGGAGTGCCCCAGACTGATATTATAATGCTGACAGAACTTGACGAACCTAGTCGACTTAAAAGCATGGGTGTTATCTGTTATGATTTTAGTAGGGCATCCAAACCTGGCTATTATGTTTTCCTCCAAGAACTTGATCACCACCAAATATGTGGCATTCCTTGCGGGCACGGCCTCAACCCATTTAATGAAGTAACCTATGGCGGTGAGGATCCATCGATGTTGGTTGCTAGAAGCCAGGTGAATCTCACCTATGAAGTTGATTCCCCATTGTTTGAAAGGCTCTTCAACGTGAACTGGGATCAATGGGAGAGGTGCGAACCTTTGCTTTTCGGCAAATGTCTGACACTTTTCGCAGGCCCGAACGCGAGCATGTACGTCACCAAACAACTTGGGCCAAAAGAAGCCTGCTCTCAACATCTTGTGGGCAGTGGATCACCAGCTGTAATGCCCACCACATATTCCTTCGTGGAACTCTGTCATCACTTCGTCAACCTCTTGCTCTGTTAAACATAGTAGTAAAATCCCAGCCGGGTCTCTCCAATACAGTCGCCCGTTTGCCACAATATACTTTTGAGATCTTAACCTTAAAGTTCGATACTTGGTCTTGCCATAGTTAGGGGGGAACCTCAAGGTTAACAGGTACTCCACTATATCTTTAAACCACAAGGATAAAAGGTACTTTACATGTGTCTTTTGTGTGGAAGATTCTATGCCCTGATGTGCACCTGTATCCTCCTGCACTTCTCCTCCTGTCATGGACAGATTTATCCCTAGAGCTTGACAGTTGGATTTAGATAGAATTTTTGCCAGCCCTTGCCCTTTGATGAGTTTGGTAGGCTTTATCTCCATCTCGTACTCTTGAATCTTAGCTATCCATTTACCCCTTTTTCCTTCGCTGACGCCCTGCACCAGAATATCCTTCACTGTTGCAGTGGGTACATACGCTGTTATGACAGACTATAACACGTACACCCGAAATGCCTTAAGTGACTTGACGAAAGCATATGCTTGCTTTTCCAGGATATTATATTTTAGTTCAGCATCTCGGAGGATTTGGTTGAAGAACGCAATAGGTTGTTCGTGCCCTTCATCGTTTTTTTGTAGCAGCACCGCAACTATTGTATGAGGTGAGCCGAAAGAAAAAATCATGAATGGTTTTCCATAATCTGGACCCACCAGCGCTGGAGCTTCTACAAAGGCCTACTTGATCCTGTTGAAAGAATCCCTGGATTGAGGAGTCCATTTTACTTCACTATTCTTCTTCAACATTTCGGTGATGTTTCGAACAATCTTGACATAATTTGGGATGAACCTTCTAAGGAAATTTATTCTTCCCAGGAATACATGTACTTCCTTTTTGTTTCTTGGTAGGGAAATGTCGTTTATCACCTCCACCCGCTTCGGGTCAATCTTTACCCCTTCTTTGGTTACTATATGCCCTAAATACTTTCCTTCTTCCAAGGCAAACATGGATTTTTGGGGTGAAGAGACAGACCATACCTTCAGCATTTGTCAAAAGTTTGTCGAAGATGCTCTATATGCTCAGCGTCGCTCTTCGAGAAGACGGTGATGTCGTCCAGGTAAATCACCACAAACTTATCCCGGTCTCCTATGAAAGTAATATCCATCGCACGCTGGAATGTGGCACCGGCGTTTATCAGGCTGAAAGGCATTCGAGCGTACATGAATGTTCCCCAAGGCGTACGTCGTCTTCTTTTGGTCTTCCGGGAGCACCGCCACCTGATTATATCCTGAGAAACCGTCCATCATGGACATGCCAGAGGATCCCACCACCTTTTGCAAGATGTGTTCCATCTTCGGGAGGGGATAGTTGTCTTTGAGTGAGGCTCTGTTCAAACTGCGGAAATCCACGCAAAGCCTAATCTCGTCGTTTTTCTTCCTTACAGGCATCAGGTTCACCACCCATTCGGAGTACCTCAGAGGGACAATGACCTTTGCCTGAAACAGCTTCTTTATTTCTTTTTCAATAGCTGGGAGAAGAAGAGGGTTGATCTACCTCAGCTTCTGCTAATGAGGCTTAGCATCTACTTTTAGGGGTATCTTATGCTGTATGACATCAATATCAAAGGTCTTCAAGTCTTGGTATGACCAAGCGAAGACGTCTGTGTATGATCGAAAGAGCCTCAAGTACTATCCTTGATATTCTTTGGGGACTCCTTTCAACAACTTCACCACCTTCGGGTCTTCCTTTGTCCTATGTTCAAATCCCTGACTGGCTAAACGGGGGTCGGTTTGCTGGGGTTCACCGAGATATCATTTTTATCAAACAGTCTCTCCAATGGCACCAGACCCCTGGGAATAACATTTCCCTTTAATTGCAAGACTCGGTGGCCAGCCAGTGTCTCCTCCCATCTGGTTTTCGGCTCTTCACTATCATCCTCGGTCACTGTGTCGATCACCAAATTCGAGAATTCGCCCACCATCTCCATAAAACGCTTGACTTACTCTTTGTCCTCGAAGACCTGCCAATCTTTTACGTTGTCCGGAATGGAGGGGCAATATCTCACTTCACCTCATATCTGAGCAATGAATTCTGCAGAGCGCGGAAATTGCTAGCAGCCACAGCTAGTGAGTCGTCCATTCTATTCTTTATCCCTCAGCATGAACTGAATGTTAAAAGCAAAGAAGAAGTTCTCAACCAAATCCCATACCTCGTTCCTATAAGCTTTGAGCCATGGGTGCTTAGTTTGGCATTGGCTCCTGACTTGCCTCACTACTAGCTCTGAATCTCCAAACACCTTGAGGTTTTGTATGTTCATGTTCCTTGCTGCCTGCAATCCCAACAGCTTGAGGAGAGGGGAACTAAGCAACCTTCAGGTGATATCAAGAGTATCCCGGCCCCATTTCCTTCCCGTGAATAAGCCCCATCAAACTGCAAGGTCTAAATCTTGTTTTCCTCTCTGCTTATAGGATCCCCCTGTCTTAGAGGACAAACCTTCGTTTCTTGCAGGAAATTTTCATCCTCCTCGAGCATAACACAGGAAAATTCACCCTCCTTGCCATACACCGAAGAGTTGGTCGAACCATCAACTTTGGTGACCATCTTTACAACCCTGGACTCACGGTATAATCTTCTTTCTTCCCCATCGAACACTGGGATAGTGGCGTAAGTGAGGTCGAGTTTTATTGACCCTCCAATCTTGGAACCCCAGGATCTAGACAGCAACATTCCAAACCGAGTTGGGATATCAACAACAACAATATCCATTACCACACTTTTGGTCAGAATCTGGGCTAAGTTCACTACCAGGTCTTTTATCATACCAAAGCACTTCACCCTTTTGGAGTCAAAAGAATATAGGTCTTTATAAGGCCTTGTAATCTGCAACCCCAATTGTTCCATGACAGACAAAGGCAATAGGTTATGTGAAGCCCCAGAATCCAGCATACAATTGTGCAATAGTAAGTCATGTATCACCAAAGTCACATAGAACAGGGGAGTGGTTGAGTCCTGCTCTTCTACATGAGGTCCAAACACCACCATGGGTCGTTCTTCCTAGAGATTGAGGTTGTCAGGCAAAGGGCTTACACCATGGGGATGCATGAATTGGGACACTTGAGCTTTGTATGAAGGTTGTTTGAGGAGCTCGATCAGGGGAACCGGGATCCTGACCTTCTCTAGTTATTTTTGGAGATTAAAGGGTGTGGGCCCTTTTTCCGTAATGGCTTCTTTGAGCTACTCTTTAGGAGGGTCGGGCAGCTTCAAGGGTATAGATGAGGACTTCTCATTTTTGGGAGGATCAGCATATTGCCTGGTGGAAGTCGATGCATTGGCCTTATGAGGGATTGACTCTTCTAATGGCTTTTTCCCTTTACTGGCAAGACTAGGAGGAGCTTGTTCTCTTGATATCGACTCTTCATTTTGTTCTTGCACTCGGGTTCTCTTCCTGGAGGACCTAAGGTCATACTTCTTGTGGAGTTGAGCCTGCATGAAATCCACGAACTGTCTGCAGTATTTGTCAATATCTTGATCTTCTGGAGGGACTTCCTTCTCTTCTTGCTCCCCTTGCAGGATGAGTTCACCCTCCTCATCATCAGAGTAAGCGAGGAATTGATTCTCTTGACGGTCTGTGACTTCCTCGGCCTGTCCCTCCACTTCTCCCTCCTAGTATAGAGGAGATTGAATGTGGTCTTGTTGTTCCTTCCTATCCCGCTGCAATAGCTGCAGAGGGGTCTTCCGATATTGAGGATTAAACCCCCGGTTAGGAATCATTTGGTTGGGACGAGGGGAATTTTTGGCCTCCAATTCAAGCTTAATCAGCTTATTGGAAAGGTTCTTGATTAACTTATTCATTTCTTCAATTCTATACTCTTGTGATTCCCTCTCCTGATTTGAAGTAGAAGCCTCCTCCCTGTTCTTTCTTCTGGCTTCATGTTTTGTCTTCCCCTTGAACTTACCTGTAGAAGCAAAGTTTAGTTCTACCTCCAATGCATTAGTCTGGATCTGATCCAAAGATGTGGATTTTCTTTCTCTTAGGGTGAACCCAAACTTCGGTTCAGAAGCACCTGCGAAGACCACCCTAGCAGCTGCTTAGGGAGGCTTTATTTCAGCAGGGAGATTATTATAGAGCTTATTGAACCTCTTTATGAATTATGTTACATCCTCATTGTGTCTCTTTTTTAGAGCATTGAACTTGGTGAGAACGTATCCATGGTCCCTCTTTTCTCCCCATTTTAATGTGAAGAAATTTTCAATTTCTTCCTAAGTGTGGATTCTGTTGTTGGCTAGAGACTTGAACCATTTTCGGGCTTCTCCCTCTAAGGATTGGACGAAAAGCCTTAATACCACATCTAAGTGCTCTACATTCACATTCTTAGCGAAGGCGCGGTAGGTTTCAATATGTCTCTGCGCAGAAGTATTATCTTCCCCAGTGAACCGAGGCAGCCGCTCTAGATAGTCTTGTGGCATATCATTTAGAGGCTGAGGGAGGGCCAAGGGGGCATACTTGTTCAAAAGGAAACCCGGCACAGCCATCTGATTTAGAGGTGGGGGTAGATGGTGGATATAGAACTGGTGTGAGGCCTGGTGAAAGCCAAGATTACTTCTGATTAGGACTATTTTACAGTGGAGTCGCCAAGGTGAGGAATACGCAACTCCCAACCCTTCCTACTCACCTATCTAAAGGGTGGAATTTATGTCATCTCCCAAGGAAAAGATTTCTTCATTCGTATCCCCAGCAACAACGCCATAAAGATGTTGTAGCTCCTAGAGACAGCCTTGAGTTGCAAAAGACCAATGCCTAGGACATCTTGAAATCAGAGGTTAGATATAGACAATTTTAAGGGTCCCTGTGACAGAATAAGGATAAAGAGAATAATGGTTGTGGTGGTTTAGGAATGATGAAGACTTTGGAGTTTGATTCATGCGAATTACCCTATACTGCGAGAGGGCTCAGGAGGCTATATGGCTCGGTGGCTTTTCAAATGGGCCAAGTATGAAACAATGAGCAGAGGCTTTCAAAATATGCGGAGGTGTTGAGAAGGAACGGAGAAGGAACCCGCGAGAGACAGGCTTAAAAGTCTTAAGAATCTGTCTCCCGTGAACTTAGAGGAAGCGGATATAGGTGGAATGTGACCAACAAGAGAGATTCATGGAGCGCGAATTAAGGGCGCACAGCAAGTTTAACACATGAGCGTTATTCATACACGAATTCATGAATAAAAATGCATACCACCGGCAACTACATTACACGAACCATCAAAGCAGCAGAGCATGGAAAGATGATTATACATAAACAAAAGTTTGCTAATAAATAAGAAAACACAAATACATACTACTCATTGCTCCATCTAGAATCCAAATAAACAGCGTTGTATATCATATTATGTTCAAAACAGCTCTCCCAAATATGTATCTCAGAGCACAAAGAGCACAATCATAAACAACTACAGCAAAAATTCTCCAAAATTTTGAACCTTTCTTTCATCTTTGAACTCTCTACATATAGAGTTCTACTGAGGGTTTACGATCAACTAAACTTCCATGATCGACCCACACATGTGAAAATCAAAATATCCAAACCAACTAGTAGAGCATGCATCAAGCAATCACTCCCGTAATCAGAAAATCAAAAACAGAATCGGGTGAAATCGAGATTTCACTAGCAAGACATCATAATCAAACAGTAAAATAAAAACATAGTTGGCCACAGAGGCCAAATCCTGGAATCTTCAAAATGGGGCGGCAAGGAGTGGTTGTGAACAGGTGGGGTGTCTGGCTTCCATCACATGATTCTACCTGTTGTGGGAAGCCTCCACTCCCTCATTCTCATGATTCACATTAACCGTTATGAAACGGCCAGTCGTGTCGCGCGTGCCTGGCTCTTCAGCGGAGATTTCCTAGACAATCTGAATCAACCATAGTTGTGCTTGTTCCACCAAAAACCCATGCTATGCTTAACTTGGAAAATCGGAGACCGAGCTTCAGAAGGGGGCCTGTGACATTAACACATAGCGGGACGGTTTAACACTAAAAAGGGCAGGACAAAAGCTATGGAAGGGCTATGGATGACGTGGTAGGGAGGTGGGGCCCAAATTGATATCGCAAATCGCAATCGGGAGTCGGGGAGTTTTCTTATGAGAAGCGGGAGATAAGTGTTAAAACTTGCAAAGTGCGAAGTGCGATGGGCGGAGGTGACGTGGTAAGGAGGCGGGCACGTCCAGAGATCGCAAATTGGCATTTTTGTTATGAGCAGCAGGGAGGTAAGTGTTAAAACTTGTGAAGTACGAAGTGCAATGGGCGGAGGTGACATGGCAAGGAGGTGGACCTGCCCGCAGATCGCAAATCGGCGTTTTTGTTATGACCAGCAGGGAGGTAAGAGTTAAAACTTGCGAAGTGCGAAGTGCGATGGGTGGAGGTGACATGGCAAGGAGGTGGACCCGCTCGCAGATCGCAAATCGACGTTTTTGTTATGAGCAGCGGGGAGGTAAATGTTAAAACTTGCGAAGTGCGATGGGCGGAAGGCGACGTGGCATGTCGGAGGTGGGGCCCAACTTATATCACAAATCACAAGTCGGGGAGTTTAGTTATGAGATATGGAGGGTAAAGGTCAAGATCTGCGATGTATGATTTGCGACGGGTGAAGAGGTTGGTGATGCGAAAAGGTAAGTGGTAAGAGCTCTTTCTTCTTTTGACTGCAAGGTGTCCGCCCAACCTGTGCTTGCAGTGTTTGGCTTTCACTTCAGCCATTCCCGCTCTTCATTTGCTTAGCTTCCCATGTTGCCTTATCGTTCATAGAAACCACAAGCTAACATGACCTATGTAGGCTAGTCCTAGAAAAGAGGGGAAGGTGAAAGAAATAAGCTTTGAGGTGATCACCTATGGAGGGCCAGTGCCTAATCCTTTGGAGAGATTGGAGTCAAGTAGATTTATGAAAATGGATTTTGGATTTTCTAGGTCAAGGAGGCCTCAAAGACAACTTCGCGTAGCATTAGGGCAACAGCAAAAGCAGCTTCAAGCGCTTTATAATTTGTTTTGTAAAATAGGTGGCTTCTAAAGATGAATTTCAATGGTGAAACATCTCTAGGAACATTCATTCATAATACATGAAGCATCACTATCTAGAAAACTAATTTCCACAACTTTGCACAAATGGATGCAGTAAATTAGCCCTAGTATAGCGAAATCCAGCAACAATGTATGTGACAAAATAGAAAGAAAGAATAGCATTAAATTGCACCAATGTATGTATTAAGAGTATATCCAACCATCAAACCTTTGCCAATCATGTAGCTCCAAGACAAAAGAAAATCATCCAGACATCAAAATTCATTCCATGCTCCAAAAATTCATCCTCCAACAAGGATAGCGAAGTTCTCTAAACAGATACAAGTCCAATCCAAGTGATGATGCTAAAATGAATTCACATCACTTGTATTTATACACTTCTAATGAGTTTGATTTAGCTAATTAGGCCTACATTAGCCCCTAGAATAAAATAATGTTCAAATAACTAACTTTTGGTGACAAGCCCACCAAACTAGCTCATAAACAAAAGAATAAGCCTCTCAAGAGCTCGAATGATCAATAATACATGTAGTTGGGCCTTCTAAGAAGCCTGATGAAGTCCATAAGTGCCATAATGATGAATAGGACTCCCAAAAGTAATGGACAAGGGGTTGGCCCCTTGTTCTCCAAATAATAAACATGTGGTGCTCCCAATTGGTGTGGGGGCACACAAGTAACCTCATGGGTCTCCAAGTAGATCGAAGATGCATGCAGACCATTTGTAAGGGCTCAGATGATGGTGTAAATGATGCCACATCAGCATACAAGTCTTGGGTCATCTGCCAAGTGCATGGTACAACTGTGGGGTCGACTAGGCATGGTGAACCAGGTGCATCTTCTTCATCCAATAAGTGAATCTTGAGCAATCTCTGAACATCTATGGGGATCCATGAAGTGTTGTCTACTGTTGTGGAGGCCCATGGCTCTCTACACACACCCTACATGTGTCAATGTATACCCTAGCCTTCCATTACAATAAGTCATTTAAGGAAATCAAGTTAAAGAGCTTACAAACCATGGACAACAGGTGGTCACTTAATAATGGCATACCATTCCATAGTGGGTTTTGGCATGTGCTAATGTATCCAAAATCCAAGGGGGGTTAGCCAAGCATCCTATTAGGTGGTTTCTACTTTTAGAGGGGACAGTATGTCCAAGGTACATCCTTCAAATGGTGGTGGCACGTGACAAAGAGATGAATGGAATAGGGAATGAAAGGGACAATCCTGGGCCACATGTCGGGGTACAAGTGCAGCTAACAAAGAGAAGCCCACACTTGGGTATATAATGTATAGGAGGGAGCAATTGTGGTACATGAGATACTCCGGCCTTGATTTTTCCACCCTTCTTTATATGTCTTTTTCCTTTTATGATATTTTCTTTGATTAACTACTCGGGGCTCAAGGATAAGAGCATGATGTGTAAGGTATAGCAGTGGAAACCCCCTTTAAAGTAAGGCGATTCATTGCCCACCAAGGGTTGGAACAATCATGGTTTCCTGAATGATAGAAGAGGCTCATCTAGGGCCTATAGGAACCAGGGTCATGGCCATGGGTATGGGGTAGAACTCATGCATTTGGCTTTTACCCACATGCTAAATGTGTTAGAATTGAATGTGGCCAATTATGCTTTTACTTTTCTTTTCAGCTGCATCAACCTCTGAGGCATCGTTTCAGGCCCGAACCAAGCTGTGGGCAAGGAGGGAGGATAACCCTATGTGGACTTAGTGGAGGGATGTGGACCCAGGTGGGAGAAACGATGATGGGGTTGTAATGAATGGAAATGGGGTGATATATGTGGATGAAGGAGTGGGACCACGCAACAAAAATTAGGGTTTTCCATGTAGTACCACCCCTAAAGCCCAAAGGTCAATAAAAGAGATCCCACAAGACTAAGATCCAAGGGTAACATCCAAAAGAGGTCTAGGAGACAAAAGCACAAACCTAGCCCACTCTTTTCGCCAAATTCCCCCCATTAATCCATGCCCAGAAGTGTCCATGGTAAGAAAACTACAATAATCAATTACCAAATGACAAGGCATACCTTTAAGTTTAGGAGGTCCACCTTCAAACATACAATCATGATAGATGGGTTAGGGACCACATGGTTGCCTCAAGTGGTGGAGAAATGGCACAAGGAGCTAGTTGGTGGTTGTTGGCTGTCCGCTGAGGACCATCTTGGAGAAAATTTTCTCCTAAGGATATCACCCACAAAATGGTGGGTAACATCTAGCTCCAACTGGGATGTGATCTCTCGAAAAGTGGGTGAAGCTACTCCAACGGGAGGTCACAAGGTCACCAGCAATCTCTTGGTTACCGTAGACCTGTTACCTGCACATATCAAAGACTAAACCTGTTGAAATTTGGTTACCGGAAAACAGGTGGTTCCCTAAGGCTTTGATCTTTGGCCTAGGGAAAAGTGTCCAAAAGAATTTAATTTTTCTCCTAAAGTGACTTTATAAAGTTATAAAGTCAAATCTAATTTAAAAGTGACTTTAAGTGATAAAGTTACTAAAGTCTAATTTTAAAATGACTTTAATAAAGTCAATGTGAAATTAGAAAGGAAAAGTGGCTTTGGAAATGAATGACTAAGTGGGTCTTTATTAAAGTGGGGTGAATTAAAAAATAGAAAGTGAGATTTAAATGAGCATTTAATCTTAGCCCTAGATCTAAAGCTATCTTAGCCATTAGATTTAGGGATTCCCCAAAAGTCACTTAGGGTTAGGTTAAAGGAGGAAAAGGAGGGAAAAGGTCATTCATTCTTTCATGAGCAGATTGAGAGGAGGAGAAGAGAGTTGGAGACATTTCTGGTTTTGAGAAAGAGAAGGAGAGGAGTTGTTCAACAAATCCGTACAGCAAGGAAAGGTTGCACGCATTTCAAAGAAGTAGTTCGTACAGCAATAAATCAGCGTAGTTTTCGAGGCAGATTTTCATACAGCAGCAGTGGGCACGTTTTTCGAGGTCCGTACAGCAGCAAGGAAGCACAGTTTTCGAGAAGGAGCGGCAGCAGTGTGCAGCACGCATTTCGAGGCTGAGTTGGCACTGTTTTCGAGGCTAAAAGAAGCTGTTGTAATTTTCGTACAGTCCGTACAGCAGTACAGAATTTCTGGCACAGTTTTCGACGAGGACATACAGCATTAAATGTTGTTATCTCTTGCTGTAAAATTTCTATTTTTACTGTTTTGTTGATTTGGTACATTTTTCGAGGCGGAGGCAAGCACGGAAAACAAGATAAGTTTGTACATTGTTTGGTAGAATTTTTCTGTATATTTCCTTTCTCTGTAAAAGCATTTTCCAGAAATAAGAAGAAGCTTTCGAACTGGTTTTCCCCAAGAGTTGTAGGGGGTTTTTCCAGGGACAAGTTGACCAAAAATCAGCGTGTCAAAATTATGTGTGGCTAATTTATTTTCTGAGTTTTTATTTCTGCATTTCAGCATTGTGAAATTTCCTGAATTAGTGTTTTCAAAAAATATTTATTTTTCCAGCTTGTTGAATGTATGGCTATGGGAATGGGCATTTAACTATATGGGAGAAATAAGGAGAAACTGAAAATCGAGGTTGGGTTATCAAATTTCTACAAAACCCATGGGGCAACATGTTTGTACGGTGTCTTCTGATCGCCCATGCTTAATGTTAGACCGTAAAATCAACAGAAAATAAAATATGCAAAATTTTATCTAAATGCATTTAATATATCATGAGAAATATCATATGACATTAATTCTAATGCGAAAAATCAGCATGCAATGCATCCTACTCTAACATGCATATGGCGCAAAACTAATATTTAGTGTAATCATAAAGCCAGTGCAAACAACATATCATCGTATCAATATAAATCTGACTGCCAGTATGATTACTCATGTGGCAAATCCCAAAGCGAATGCAGATACAATTATATGGAGGATGAAGCAAGTGGGAGGTGGAAAAATATGATGCCCACACATGGATGATCACATGAGAAGAGGTAAGAAAAGGATGTAATTTAAGCCATGAGATCCTCTTTTCTAACCAAAATATAGAGATGTCAATGATTAGGCTCATAAATTTTTTATGGATGGAAACCTCGGGCATATTATTTCCATTATCACTTATGTCATATTTTATTGCCTCTATAGGGTTTATGATTAGTGTAATCATAAAGCCAGTGCAAAAAACATATCATCGTATCAATATAAATCTGACTGCCAGTATGATTACTCATGTGGCAAATCCCAAAGCGAATGCAGATACAATTATATGGAGGATGAAGCCAGTGGGAGGTGAAAAATATGATGCCCACACATGGATGATCACATGAGAAGAGGTAAGAAAAGGATGTAATCTAAGCCATGAGATCCTCTCTTCTAACCAAAATATAGAGATGTCAATGATTAGGCCCATAAATTTTTTATGGATGGAAACCTCGGGCATATTATTTCCATTATCACTTATGTCATATTTTATTGCCTCTATAGGGTTTATGATTAGTAGGAAAGGGAGGCTGGTGAGATGGAGAAACACAAGTAGGTCACCCATGATGATCACATGGAAAGGGGAGATTATAGATTGATCATGATCCTGAGGTGGTGCCCAATAAGATAAAGAATACTCAATGAGGGGTTCTTCCTCAACACTATACTCAAAAAGGGGAAAGGGATCAAGGCCACTTGAGATCATATGAGACCAAGTGCGAGAATCACTCTCAACGTGATGAACAAGAGAAGGAAGCAAAGAGGAGGGTGGAGTGTTGTATCCAACAGGTTTCTCCTCCCCAAAATCAGAAGCCTCATGGGACTTGAATATATCATCATACTTATGAGAGATGGGAGCCTTACTGATTTCCTTAGTATCAAAGATTTGGCCTCTCCTAAAAGGAAAATTGATCACTTCCGATTACCCCTCTTTATGCAAGGGAAAATAAAATTTCTCCTTCCTAAGGACATCGATGGATATGTCTTCATAAATAATCCCCGAGAGAAAGAGAGAACCAATCTTAGCCTCATCCTCCTTGTTAGTGCCGTAAATGGGAGCACATTCAAATTGAGGACCAACAATTTCCCATTTCTCCTTTCCAATATGGAAGTAATCTCCAATGTCATCTTCTAAGGGGCTAATGGGAAGACCTTCCTCAACGTTCTCAAAAGTAGAGTCATCAGGAGTAATATCCTCGACAAAGGCAAGGTTAGTCTCAACTTCATCCTTCCCAACACGTGTTCTCTAAATCATCCTTTTCGTCATGTAGACACAAGGAGGATTCATCTTCCTGCTCATTGCTTTGGATTATCAATGTCTTGATGATGCTCAATGAAGGCTTCTTCTTCGACGCTTAATGTGGGGCATACTTGAAAATGTCTAAGAAAGCCATCAACGAACTCCTCAATAGATGAGATGCTCTAAGGTTCATAATCATGCAACCATGAGTTAAGACCACCGAGAGATCCCAGGAACAACAACATAAGGACATCTTGGTGAACAACCTCCTCCCTTGAAGCACGTGCATTAAATCTTTCTACATGGTCAATTACAGAGAGTGGGTCACCATCAAACATGGGCACCCCACGTACCATCCTTCCCGTGACATGATTAGGGTGCCCAGGGATGTTAGCAATGTTCAAAGCCGTAAATTTATCAAAGAAAGCAACCAATTTGAGATATACATGAAAAATATGTAGGAGTCGCCAGGGTGAATTTGAAGATGCCTAGAAAAATGCATGCTTCACCCTACAAGCATCGACCTTAAAGTTCAACGAAGAAATAGGGCTTCCTTATTCCAATGGAGTCGCTAATAATGATATGTCCATAAGTCATATGGGGAACAAAACACACGTCTTGTGTCCCCAGGAACGACGCCACAAATGTTACCGCTCAAACTAGCAGGGGTCCTAAAATGGGATCCTTGAAAGGCAACCACCATGTCAAGGGAAACAATTAAGTAATAGCCCATTGTCACCTCGGCTAAGGCTCTCTACTCTTTACGAATGTTCACCAATGGGAGGAGATCCATTATAACAAGGATCACGAAATTGAATGGATCAATGATAGGGTGAGAGGTGATCCTAAAAGCCTATTCACAAGAGAGACTCAGATATATGGCTTGCTTGCTTTGAAAGCAAGATGAAAGTCTCTCTAGGAAGGGCTTAAGGGAATTCTAAGAGCTAGGGTTTGAGTATATGACTTGTCAAGAAGATTCTTAGCTCCTAAAATCCTTGTGGAAACTTGGCTTCCAAGTGGTCTTTGTAAAATTGGCTTCAATAAGTTGTGGGACCACATGGGACAAAGTGGACTCGAGTTTAGGTCAAGGGAATGGGGTTAAGAAAGCAATGATGTGCTTGACCTAGTCAGGGAGGAGAAGGCGATCAAGAAAGGAATTTTCAATGAAAGGTAATGCAATGATCCCGGTGAGGTTTCTAGCCTAAGGAAACCAAGGGCAAGAATCGAGCTAGTGCTTGCGATATCTCAAGATCCCACTGTTGGAATATCATGAAATTTGGAGGCCTTCTTGAGGACTCACCAGCAGAGTTGTGTACCAAAAATAGAAGTGTTTGGATGGCTACATTGTGAGATAATTGATGCCCTAGGTGACCTATGTACGCTAGTCCTAGAAAAGAGGAGAAGGTGATAGAAATAAGCTATGAGATGATCACCTATGGAGGACCAGTGCCTAATCTTTTGGGGAGATTTGAGTCAAGTAGAATTATGACTATGGATTTTGGATTTTCTAGGTCAAGGAGGCCTCAAAGACAATTTCGCATAGCATTAGGGCAACAGCAAAAGCAACTTCAAGGGATTTATACTTCATTTTGCAAAATAGGTGGCCTATCAAGAATCAAGATGAATTTCAATGGTGAAACATCTCTAGGAACATTCATTCATAATACATGGCCCATACATGAAGCATCACTATCTAGAAACAAAATCTCCACAACTTCGCACAAATTGATGTAGTAAATTAGCCCTTACATAGCAAAATCCCATCCACAATGTCTGTGACAAAATAGACAGAAAGAATAGCATTAAATTGCACTTACATGTATTAAGAGTATATCCAACCATCAAAACTTTGCCAATCATGAAGCTCCAAGACAAAAGAAAATCATCCAAACATCAAAATGCATTCGATGCTCCAAAAATTCGTCCTCCAAGAAGGATAGTGAAGTTCTCTAAAGAGATACACGTCCAATCCAAGTGATGATGCTAAAATGAATTCACATCACTTGTATTTATACACTTCTAATGAGTTTGATTTAGCTAATTAGGCCTACATTAGCCCCTAGAATAAAATAATGTGCAAAATAACTAACTTTTGGTGACAAGCCCACCAAACTAGCTCATAAACAAAAGAATAAGCCTCTCAAGAGGTCGAATGATCAATAATACATGTCGTTGGGCCTTCTAAGAAGCCTGATGAAGTCCATAAGTGCCATAATGATGAATAGGACTCCCAATAGTAGTGGACAAGGGGTCGGCCCCTTGTTCTCCAAATAATAAACATGTGGTGCTCCCAATGGGTGTGAGGGCACACAAGTAACCTCATGGGTCTCCATGTAGATCGAAGATCCCTGTAGACCATTTGTAAGGGCTCAGATGATGGTGTAAGCGATGCCACATCAGCATACAAGTCTTGGGTCATCTGCCAAGAGCATGGTACAACTGTGGGGTCGGTTGGGCATGGTGAACCAAGTGCATCTTCATTGTTCAATAGGTGAATCTTGAGCAATCTTTGAACATCTATGGGGATCCATGGAGTGTTGTCTATTGTTGTGGTGGCCCATGGCTCTCTACACACACCCTACATGTGTCAATGTATCCCTCTGGAGGGTTAGGACCCTGTAAAAGGAGATCAAACCCAAAATGGAGACCATCTATAATCCTGCATAAGATCCAATGCGTCCCCTAGCCTTCTAGTACAACAAGTCATTTAAGGAAATCGAGTTAAAGAGCTTACAAACCATGGACAACATGTGGTCACTTCATAATGGCATGCCCTTCCATAGTGGGCTTTGACATGTGCTAATGTTTCCAAACTCCAAGGGGGGTTAGCCAAGCACCCTATTAAGTGGTTTCTATTTTTAAAGGGGACAGTATGTCCAAGGTACATCCTTCAAATTGTGGTGGCACGTGACAAAGAGATGAATGGAAGAGGGAATGAAAGGGGCAATCCCGGGCCACATGTTGAGGTACAAGGGTAGTTAACAAAGGGTAGCCCACGCTTGCGTATATAATGTATAGGAGGGAGCAATCGTGGTACATGAGATACCCTGGCCTTGATTTTTCCACCCTTCTTTATATGCCTTTTGCCTTTTATGATATTTTCTTTGATTAACTATTCGGGACTCAAGGATAAGAGCATGATGTGTAAGGTATAGCAATGGACACCCCCTTTAAGGTAGGGCAGTTCATTTCCCACCAGGGGTTGGGACAATCATGGGTTCCTGAATGATAGAGGAGGCTCATCTAGGGCCCATAGGAACCAGGGTCATGGCCATGGGTATGGGGTAGAGCTCATGCATTTGGCTTTTGCCTGCGTGCTAAATGTGTTTGTGTTGATTTTGGGCAACTAGGTCCAAACTCCATGTTGTACTGCTCAGATGATGATGCCAATATTTTTATTGGATTCCTCTTTCGGAGAGGTGCAATATCGATCTAAAGATCATCTTGATCGGATGAGCAGAACATTTATTTTGAATTTATTCCACTTATGTGCATGGTCAACTAGAATTGTAATGTAGGCTTGGAGCCCACACCCTCACAGATGGATATATATTGGACAGACTTGGAGTTCATTTCATCATCCACTCATCACACACTTCTCTCTTGTGTCTGATTGGTTCGATTATCATTTGGAGGCTTCTCTTCTCACACATGGGAAAACAGCAACTAGGGTTTCGGTTCAAATTTGTCTAGGGTTTCAGCGCACCTTTGACCAGTGTTGACTTTGGTCAACGCTTGGTCCATTTGACCTCAAACTCTCCCAAAATTCTGATTTCTGTAGTCCACATTCTTTGGCACAAAAATCGAAGCTAGACGTTGACCTTTGACCTGCTGCGTTGACTTTTTGTTGCTGTTGTTATGTGTTGACCATTGACTGGACATCGTTGACTTTGGGTTGACTTTTGTGGAGTTGTCTTGAGGGTTGTGTGACACTTCTGGTTGGCTGACAAGGAGGAGACTTTGTTGGTTGAAGTATTCTGTTGACCGCCATAACGAACCACAACACATATATTTCGCTGATCAAGTTAAGTGTATTTTTTGGCTTGTCTTCCATTGATCTATTGGTATGTTCTATCAGCGTTTTACTTCCATGTTTATGTGATTGTTATTTGGTATCAGGTTTAAAGTAAAGTTGCATCAAGCACAGAACATTCTGTCTAACCAAAATTTACATGGGATCGGAGCTAAGCTGAAGACAAAGCCCCAAGTTTGTATTAAGAGCAATCCCGAAGAAGTAGCATTTGTCAAGGACCCATGGGTACCTCAAATTATAATGGCTTCAAGGCTGATGATAAGTTGACTGGCAAGTCTGACTATCATGCTTGGAAGATGTCCTTGGATTTGGCATTAGAAGATCAAGATGTCATGGACTATGTGCAGGGAAAGATTCATGAGCCTCCATCATATTTTATGAGGCTCAAAAATCAAGAATGATCTCCTTGCCATAGGAGAAGAAGTAGTTGATCGAGAGCTCGTCCTCATTGCTCTTGGAGGACTTCCTCGAGACTGGAAGAAGAACTTCAAGGAAGCTCTCACTATTGGTTTTAGAGTTGATACACTCTACCAGGTTGGAGGAAATCCACTAGGGGCTATGACATGTGATACAATTCGTCAAACTGAGTTATGGCACCGGAGGTTTGGACACCTTCATTACAAAGCCCTTCCTGAAGCAAGGAAGGTGGTGTCTGGGATGGTTGAATTCAAGAATGATCATGAAGGCATATGTCAAGGTTGTACCGAAGGAAAGCATACAAGGGGACCTTTCCCCTCAAGTGTCACAAAGACATCTGGTATCTTGCAACTGATACATTATGATTAATCTAGTATGCTGACCGTGAAATCCTTGGGAGGATATTCTTATTACTTGACTTTTATAGATGACTTCTCTCGCAAGACCTGGATATATTTCTTGAAGAAGAAGGACGAAGCATTCAAATGGTTTTGTACCTTCAAAGCCTTGGTGGAAAATCAAACAGGAAAGAAGATCAAGATTTTGAGGACCAATAATGGCACTGAATATGAGACAAACGAGTTCAATAACTTTTGCAGAGAAGCTGGCATCAAGAGGGAGACCACAGCCGTGTATACTCCTAAGCAAAATGGCATTACTAAAAGAAAGAATAGGACCATTGTGGAAGCTGCCTGTGCCATGCTATGTGACCAAGGTCTTCCAAAGTTTCTATGGGGAGAAGTTGCGAACACTGCTGTGTACATACAAAATCGATGCCCGCATTCCACTCTGGACACCAAAACTCCCGAAGAATTCTTCTCTGGTAAGAAACCTGATGTTTCTCATTTTAGAGTTTTTGTTTGTCCCGTTTATTTTCATGTGCCGAAAGAGAAGATAAGCAAGTTGGGCGCTTCTGGGAAGAAGGGAATGTTTGTGGGCTACAATGAAACTTCAAAGGCAAATGGAATCTATGTGCCTGGCCAAAGAGAAGTGGAGCTATGCCACGATGTCACCTTCGATGAAGATGCTTCCCTCAGAAAAGTGATAAATCTTCCTAGCTCCAAGGAAGACAATGAAGAAAGAACAGGGAAGCAGGAAGAGTTGAAGGATGAGATGATGCCCGATGTTGAAGGACCAATGGACCCTATTGATCCACCTCCTTCAATGAAGAGAAGACCCTCATGGCTCAGGGATACTCTTGAGGATTCCGAGAGACATATGGCCCCAAGGGGGACATTCCGTGAAAGCAAGAAGTCGAATAGATACCAAGGGTATCTAGCAGCCATGAGTACAATCGTACAATCTAAACCTGGATCTTTTGAAGAAGTCGTAAAGCATGGAGTCTGGAAGGATGCTATGCACAAAGAGTACGAGTCTGTAACAGCGAAATTCGTAGATTTGGTTTCTGTAGCAGCAAGACTTGTAGATTTGTTGACTTAATAGCGAAAATAGCTTTAATTATAAAAATACACAAGAGGTATTTATAATAATAAATATTTATTAATATGATATAAGATATAAGATGATTGACTGATACAATGAGGTCCTGCTTTTATTCCTATGCAGGTGACCTTTCATGAACAGGCATGTCTTTTAAACATGCCTTTTCAACTGACTTAATGACTACTTAACATAATTACTATTTGATTAATTAGTAATTATGTTTATTCTATTTATTCTATTAATGACTATATTTATTACTTTAGTTATGAATTAGGTTCATAACATTGCCTCCTTCTCGAAAAGCTTTGTCCTCAAAGCTTATTTGCAAACAATTTCCTTCATCTGGCATTTTGTCATCTTGGGTTTATGAAGTCATCACGAATACCTTAGCATGTATAATTCTCCAGTAATGCTCTCTTGAACTGGCACTCTATTGCTCCCTTTACTTTTCCTCTTTTATATATATATATATATATATATTTTTTTTAATAATTGTGCCGGATGGTCAAATTGGTTTCTTTTTTTTTCTTTTCTTTTTTTAGGGTTTTGAAAATAGTTGCCCAACTGTGCCTAAATCAGTCACTTTTAAACCTTGACCATTAAACATGATTTCCAGAAATTCTTACAAGGCTTCTAGCCGTCTCAAAGAAAATTATATGGAAAGAGAAGAAAGTGATGAAGAAGAAATTGAACGGCATGAATATGCTAAGAAACATGTTATTTCTGTGGGCGATTTTGTCGAGATTTTTTCACATCTGTGGTCGTCACCTTATGTTACAGAAGTTAGAGCAATAAATAAAGACACGAATGCTCTCAAAGTTGAGTGGTATTACAGGCCTGAACATATTATAATTGACGGCCGTGCACAACTTGTGTATGATAGCCATATAAAACCCCACGAGGCAATAACCCAGTTTATGGACGACGAAGTCTTGTACGTTGGTCACTCTGAATCCGAAGAGAATACCCATCAAGCATATGAAAATCGAAATCCAAAACCGTATAGTGTATTATAACGATTCCGTGTATATATATATACAACCGTAATAATTTATATATCCGCTGATCCATAATCATAGCCGTCGTCCACCTTGCCGTCAAAGAAATTCGTTCATCAAAAGTCATGACGTTTTGCTGATTGAGAGTCACGACGTTCTTCGGAAGGGTATTCACCTTCAACTCCCAATTTTCATTCCTCTCAGAATCAATTGCAAAATTGCTATTTTTCCTCATTGTAAAAATGTTGAAATCGTTCTCTGTTAAATATCTTTCATGTTCTGATGCTAAATCAATGCCCCACTCCACCTTTTTATCAAACTTCTTATCAGTAACCTTTTCTAGAAGCTGGACTGCTTCTGTGTAGGTAATGCGCACAAATGGGGTATACGCTACTGAACGAAGGCGATCTATAGCACCCTTATCAAACATTTTTGACATGAATTCCATGTCATCAAAACAGTTGTCAAGTAACCATTGACAAAGGAATTTCACATAGTCTTTTGCGCAATTCATGTCATCCTCTAAATCTGCAAAGGCAATTTCAGGCTCAACCATCCAAAACTCCGCAAGATGCCTTGATATATGAGAATTTTCAGCATCGAATGTTGGACCAAATGTGTACGCACTACTAAGTGCACAAGCATAGGTCTCAACCTGAAGCTGACTAGAGACGGTCAAGAATGCTTGGCGATCCGATTTATCTTTGACAGTCATATTCACAGTTGTTCCAAACTTTTTGCTGTCATCTGAATTAAATCTGCTTCCTTCAACTCTTGTTTTTTTTACTCCACTTATATTTGAATGATAATCACCAATGGTCAACGTGCCTTGAATTCTTCCAGATGCTCCTGTACTATGAAATTGCTCAACCTTATGTGGGTCCGAAGAATCTGTAAGCATTGTATTTGGAATATTAAACTCAACTCCATGATTAGATGACTCTTGCAGAATATTACTGTCACTGTCAAGGACCCTATCATTTAATCTCAATTTCTGCCCCATGGAAGATGGTTCTCTAAAAGGATCACTGGGATCATCATCTTCATCATTTTCTCGACTATCAAAGAGACCTTTCTGCAATTGTGATACCCTTTCCTTCAAAGATTGCTTGTCATTATTTTCTTTTGGAAATTGAGGTGCACCAGTGGCAAACTCATTATTTAAACCCAATGTCGTTTCAAGTTGTTCTGTACCTGAAAATTGAGATCTACTTTCTGTAGAGACTTGAGTATCAGTGGTGATTATTTTATCTGATGAATTAGATTCAGTTTGATTCAGCGTACTGCTAATGCTGCTATATGGACTTAGTTCATTTTTATTCACATCTGAATTAGAACCATATAATCTCTCTCTGGAACAGATGGTTGTGACCAGACATGAATAGATTCCAATAGACTAGAGGAAACTAATTCATCTTCATCATCAAAGAGTCCTCCTGAAAATAATGGCCCTTCAAATTTCCTGATGAAATTGCTTGAACCAAAAAGGTCCTTACAGGGTTCTTGACTAGCTATGCCTTCTTCTCTCTTGCTTCCAACACTTCGAAAGTTCATTTTCTCAGAATCAGAAATCTGTTTAGAAATTTGAGCAGTAGGCTGTGACAATGCAAGAGTAGATTCATGCAATCTAGAAGAATTTGAAACATCCTTATTATCCAAAAGGGCTTGAGAAATTTCTGTTTTTACTTTACTGTCAGGCTCCTGAGAGAAGTGGGAACCTGGGCCTGGCATCATCTTTCCGGAGTCATCCTCCATATTAGTCTGACATTCAACACTGTGGGGACACAAAACTAGATCGGATCCAGCAAATGGAGGAACACATGGTCCATTCAGATCCTCTTATGTTTGACTAACACGATGTCTAGAATGACAAACATCACTAATGGTAGTCTCATTTCTTGTATAAAAGACACATTTATGTCCTGTGAAATATTTGTCTCCACATTTCCAACATTTCCCTTCTTCTTTACTTTCAATATTAGTTGGTTGTTTTCCTTTATTACGCATTGGTGGGGGAATGTATTTACTTGAATTTTCCATGGATGTTCTACTTGATTTTCCCTTGGCATAACTAACTACCTTCTCATTATTACAACATTTTTTATCTTTTTGTTTTTCCACATTTTTATGAAATTGTTCATCTTCTCTATTATAGATTACTGCAGAAATTTTTTTACAATGTGCAGAAATTTTTTTATAACCGTTTGTGACTTCTGCACAGGAATTCTCTAATTGCTAAAGCTTTTCTAGAATTTTTCTAATCTGCTCAATTTTTTTGGGATCTTCACGTAATGGCACATTATACGGTAAACAATGTTCCCAAGCTCGTACACTACGCTCATAGGCTTGTAAGACGATATTATGTGCCATGGCTTCAAATTGGCTTGATATGGATCTGATATGGCTCCGATACCACTGTAACAGCGGAATTCGTAGATTTGGTTTCTGTAGCAGCAAGACTTGTAGATTTGTTGACTTAATAGCGAAAATAGCTTTAATTATAAAAATACACAAGAGGTATTTATAATAATAAATATTATTGATATGATATAAGATATAAGATGATTGAATGATACAATGAGGTCCTGCTTTTATACCTATGCAGGTGACCTTTCATGAACAGGCATGTCTTTTAGACATGCCTTTTCAACTAATTTAATGACTACTTAACATAATTACTATTTGATTAATTAGTAATTATGTTTATTCTATTTATTCTACTAATGACTATATTTATTACTTTAGTTATGAATTAGGTTCATAACAAAGTCCATTATGAAGAACGATGTCTAGGATGTGGTCCCGAGACCAGAGGATAAAGTTGTTGTCACCTCGAAATGGCTCTATAAGATCAAGCATGGATCTGATGGTAGTGCCGAAAAGTTCAAGGCAAGATTCGTTGCTCGAGGTTTCTCTCAAAAAGAAGGCATAGACTATGATGATATATTTGCACCTGTGGCCTGATATACCACCATTCGATCTATTATTGCCCTTGCTGCTACACAAGGATGGAATCTTCATCAGATGGATGTGAAGACCGCTTTTCTGCATGGTTCGATAAAGGAAGAGGTGTATGTGGAGCAACCTCTGGGGTTCTAAGTCCAGGATAGAGACTCTCATGTAAGAAGGTTGAAGAAAGCCCTCTATGGGTTGAAGCAAGCCCCCAGGGCTTGGTACGAGAGGATAGATAGCTACTTGATGAAGTTGGGCTTCACTCGAAGTAATGATGATCCGAACCTTTACTTCAAGGTTGATAGAGAAAAGCCTCTCATTCTGGTTCTCTATGTGGAAGATCTCTTCCTGACAAGTGTTGACCCTCTCATTCATCAGTGTAAGAGGGAGCTCGCTTCTGAGTTCGAGATAAAAGACCTAGGACTGATGCATTACTTCCTAGGCTTGGAGGTCTGGCAGAGACCTGGCGAGATTTCCCTTTCTCAAGCAAAATACATTGTGAAGTTGCTGGAAAGATTTGGAATGGTGGACAGTAAGTCCATGTCAACACCAATGGAGCTCAACTTTAAGAAGTTGAGTGGAAACGTTGTTGGGCCCGTGCTAGCATATCCTACCGAGTATCGACAACTCGTAGGGGCCCTGATGTTCTTAGTGAACACTCATCGGGACATATGTTTTGCAGTGAACATTTTGAATCAACACATGGTTGATCCTCATCACATTCACTGGGTTGGTGCCAAGACTCTGTTGAGATATCTTTGGGGCATGATAAACCATGGGTTGAGATACACTGCCGGGAGTTTGAAACTCCATGGATATACCGATGCCATAGTATTAAAAACCGGTCAGGTCAAACTGGTCGGTCAGACCCCTGGCCAGTCAAAACCGGTCCAAAAACCCGGTTTCCACTCTCCTTTCGCCTTCCACTCTCCTTTCGCCCATTTTCCCAGTCAAACGGGTGCTGACCGGCCGGTTAAGGACGGAACCGGCCGTTTATCCATTAACCAGTTGGTTCTGTCCTTAACTGGCCGGTCAGCTGCCAAGGCCGCAAAAGAGACCCACACAAGGTATTTTTTGTCGATTTAGGGTTGTTTTGGAGGGAAGAGGAGGGTTGTTTCCCTCCAAAAACACCCTCTCCAATCCTTTATAAGCAGGGGCAGCCTCTCATTTGTTTCACACCATCTCATTTGGAGATTTTGCGAGTTTGATTGAGAGCTTGGAGAGTGTTGAGTTTTCGCTGGAGTAGTGGAACAACATAGAGTTTGAGGCTTGCCGCTTGAGCTAAGTAGTAGCCATCATGCCTCCAAAAGGCAAGGATACTGCATGGGCTCATTGTGATATGATTGCTTGCAAAATGATTTGCAAATATTGCCAAAAATCTATTGCAGAAGGAGGTATTTACAGGTTCAAGCAACACTTGGCTGGGATAGGAGGCCATGTAAAGCCATGTGGAGCACAAAATGAAGTAATAGGGCATATTAGGGCAGAATACCTTCAGAAGTTTGAGACTCAAGTCACTGAACCAATAGAGAAGTTTGTGACTAGAGCAGTTGTAAAGTTTGGCAGCCGAGAATCTAGAGACTCAAGTTCAACCAACTGAGTTTGAACTTTGATCATGATGAGAAGTTTCAAGTGATAATGTTGATCATTAATTAGAATTTAGTAATATCATATATGTAGATTTGTAGTAGACTGTACTATGTAGGCCAATGGCCTCAATGCTCATAGCTTGTAGCATTGTTTTTGTACTTTATGGGTCATTTGGAGCCTCATTGCTTATGAATTTTTTTGATGATATGTATTGCACTCGGTGCCATTTTGATATATTCGCCTTTACATGGTATATAAATGAGCAAACTTTCCATATTTTGTCTCTATTGGCTTGGAATCATGGTTGCAAATCATAAAAATAGTTTTTTTAATTAAAAAATAATTATTTAATGTATTTTTTTTAAAACCGGTTCGTTTAGACCTAACCAATACCGGTTAAACCGGTTCCGGTCCGGTTACCGGTTCATTAGGTCCACCGGTCCAGTCACCAGTTCTAGTTTTAATACTATGACCGGTGCTGATTGGGCTGGCAGTGTGGTGTATCGCAAGAGCACATCTAGATGCTGCTTCACACTTGGGTTTGTATTGATATCTTGGATGAGCAGGAAGCAAAAGTCGATGGCTTTAAGCACCGCTGAGGCCAAATACATTACAGTGAGTATGGCCTATTGTGAAGTTATTTGGTTGCGAAAGCTCTTTAGTGAGTTGTTCGGAGATGTGCTAGATACCAACGTTATCCTTTGTGATAACCAAAGTGGGATTCGTTTGTCAGAGAATCCCGTGTTCCACGATCAATCCAAGCATATTGATATTAGGTACCATTTTATCCGGGATATGGTACAGCGTGGCGCCGTAAGGCTCGATCATATAGGAACGGATGAGCAGGTCACAAATATTCTCACAGAGCCCTTGGGGAAGGTCAAGTTCCTAACCTTTCGTGAGAATCTTGGAATCGTGGAACGGCCCTATGCTGAGGGTCCTCTTGGACGATGAGCTCTGGGAGTTCCGAGGGGCTTTGGGGATTGCTTCTTAGAGCTATAAGCAACCATAGGGCTAGGCTTTCCGAACCTTGTTGGTGTGCTTCCGCCGCACCGTGATGATATTGAGTTGGTTCACCTCTCTTTGATCTATGCCCTGTATGCGTCCTACCCATGGAGTCCCAAACTCATGGGAAGTACCTCTCATCTTGGCCAATGAGGTGGGAAATGTGGATAGAGACTGATGGACGCATCGAAGATTGTCGTACTCTCTATGTCTAGGATGGCATGTGTCCAACAACTTGATCTGGGGTCAAGTCTAGTGAGGTTTCGGACCTCCAACTGACTTCGAGTCAGTTCAACTAACTTCTGGTTAGTATGCGACTCCTTTGAGTCCTATAGAGGTTTCGTACCTCTGAGCTGACTTCGGGTCAGTCGAGAGTGATGTCTTTGTGACTCATCATTTGAAATAATGAAGCCAGCAAAGCAAGTTACGGTGGGATGACGCACGATGTTTGGATGCCACTGGTGGATGGAGTTCTCCCTAGTTGAGAGGGAGTGTTAATTTTGGGCAACTAGGTCCAAACTCCATGTTGTACTGCTCAGATGATGATGCCAATATTTTTATTGGATTCCTCTTTTCGAGAGGTGCAAGATCAATCTACAGATCATCTTGATCGGATGAGCAAAACATTTATTTTGAATTTATTCCACTTATGTGCATGGTCGGCCAGAATTGTAATGTAGGCTTGGAGCCCCAACAGATGTGTCACACACCCTCACAGATGGATATATACTGGACAGACTTGGAATTCATTTCATCATCCACTCATCACACACTTCTCTTTTGTGTCTGATTGGTTCGATTATCATTTGGAGGCTTCTCTTCTCACACGTGGGAAAACAGCAGCTAGGGTTTCGGTTCAAATCTGTCTAGGGTTTCAGCGCACCTTTTACCATGTTGACTTTGGTCAACACTTGGTCCATTTGACCTCAAACTCTCCCAAAATTCCGATTTCTACAATCCTCATTCTTTGGCACAAAAAACGAGGCTAGATGTTGACCTTTGACCTGCAGTGTTGATTTTTTGTTGCTGTTGTTCTGCGTTGGTCGTTGATTGGACAGCGTTGACTTTCATTGACTTTGGCTTGACTTTTGTGGAGTTGTCTTGAGGGTTGTGTGACACTTCTGGTTGGCTAACCGTGACGAGACTTTGTTGGTTGAAGCATCTTGTTGACCACCGTAACGCATCACAACACATATTTTGTTGATCGAGTTAAGTGTATTTTTTGGCTTGTCTTCCGTCGATCTATTGGTATGTTCTATCAGCATTTTACTTTCATGTTTATGTGATTGCTATTTGGTATCGGGTTTAAAGTAAAGTTGCATCAAGCATAGAACATTCTGTCTATCCAAAATTTACAGTTTGTCCCGACTATCTTTTGCATTTTGTGGTATATTTTCCTGCTGAAAGTGGCCAATTATGCTTTTACATTTCTTTTCAGCTACATCAACCTTTGGGCCATTGTTTCAAGCCCGACCCAAGGTGTGTGCAAGGGGAAGGGGAGGCTAACCGTATATGGACTCAGAGGAGGGATGTGGACCCAGGTGGGAGAAATGATGAATGGGGTTGTAATGAATGGAAAGGGGGTAATATATGTGGATGAAGGAGCGGGACCACACAACCAAAATTAGGGCTTCCCATGTAGTACCACTCTTAAAGCCCAAAGGTCAATAAAAGAGATCCCACGGGACTAAGATCCAAGGGTAACATCCAAAAGAGGTCTAGGGAACAAAAGCACAGACCTAGCCTACACTTTCTGCCGAATACACCCATTAATCCATGTCCAGAAGTATCCATGATAAGCAAACTACAATACTCAATTACCAAATGAGAAGGCATACCTTTATGTTCGGGAGGCCCACCTTCAAAAATAAGATCATGAAAGATAGATTAGGGACCACATGGATGGCTCAGGTGGCATAGAAATAGCACAACAAGCTAGTTGATGGCTGCTGGATGTTGATTGCGGACCATCTTGGAGAAAATTTTCTCCTAGGGATATCACCCACAAAATGGTAGGTAAGAGTACCTATGGTGGTTGAAAGCTTTAGTCCATCTTAGACCCACCCGGATAGATTGCCTTGGTCAGGAATCTAGTCTGTGCCACCGTGAGTGCCTAAACTCTTCAAGGACCCAGATAGATTTCCCTAGTCAGGAATCTAGTCCGTGGCACCGTGACTGCCTAAACTCTTCATAGGTCATGTGTTTTGAGATCTTCCATGTACTTGTATGTGTAATCATGAATACCTCCCTAGTTAAGAGGGAGTGTTGAAGAATGTAACTAGGTTCAGTCTTCATAATTGTATTTGAGTCATAATGAAATGTATTTATCAAAAGAAAGAAAAAGAAATTTTTATTATTATTATTATGACTTATTAAAGCATGGGTTTCATGCTTGGTTCATCATGTTACAGGTCAAAGTCCCCATTGAGGACTTCTAGGTTTTATATTGAGTCGTTAGAGTCATTGTCCATTTTATAAGACACTTCTTGGGCTTTTGAATCATGTAAAAAGAATTATTATTGAGTCAAATATGTCATTTGTCACCTCCACACCAAGTCGGCCCTCACCTGATCAAATCGGCCTAAATGAGGGAAATTCGAACTCCAGAAGAGGCTATAAATACAGTGTAGTTTAATTCATTTGGAGGAACACGCTATTTAAACCTCACTCAGCTAGAGGGAATATCCTAACACTTTTAAACCCTATAGTTGAGTGAGGTTTCTAAAAATCTTCCACTCTTAGTCTCCATTTTACTTTTTTGACTATGAGCTTAAGGTTTAAAAGTGTTAGGATATTCCGACACATAGGAAATAGTTAAGTATAACTTGGTCTAGTGTAAAGTTAGGTAAAGTGTGTTTCTTTAGTGTGTACTTTTGTAACTTATAATCTTACACTCACAATATGTAGTGATCTGACAGTTCGTTCTCTCTTCGGTATTACTGACACTTGATTTGTGGCTTAAAGCCTGATTGGTCCATGATATCTATTTAAAGAGCATGGAGGGTCATTTGTTCGGTGACCATTTATGAAGAAGCTTATGTAAATTTCCTTTCTTTACATTAATAAATTGCCTGAAGTGGCCGCGTTGGCTTTGGTCGTGGATTGCTTCCCTCTTTGAGAGTTTTAACCACGTCAAATACTAGTGTACTAATCTGTGATCTGTTTGTGAGCAGTGACCTTTGGTGTTTGATCTAAGGAACTTACCCTGTAAATACCTACATGGTATCAGAGCTGTTTGAGAGCCACATTCGTTGTTGATCAAAATCCGAAGCTGGTTTTGACTGCATGCAACTGTCGTTTTCCAAATCTACTATTTCTGACCACTTTCGGGCCGGGAGAACTGCTCTATTGTGTCTGGAGCATCTGTTCCAGTGAGGAACCCCTTTTGTTTCATGCAAAAAGGTTTTTGGTTGCCCTAGCTATGTCATTTTAGATCTGGAGGTATAAAGTATTTTTTTTGCAATTATATTTATTTATCCCTCTGTTTATTTTGGTTATTAGTCATTTTTTTTAATTACCGGATCTACACTCTCTTCTCTGTGTATGCTCTTTGCTCTGCGCTATGTGCGATCTAGCAAACCAGAAAAAGAAATACGGGATTTTTTTGCTACGTATGCTCTTTCCCCGCAACTTTGTGCGATCTCGGTAAATCAGAAATAGCAAAAAAAAATATTGAGTTTCCGGACGGATGCATTTTTTTTTTTTTTTGGTTGTTTTTTGCATGAAAAAGAACACGCACACCAAAGAGCAAAAAAAAAGAAACCCTCCTCCTTTCTAACAATTACTAAATCTTTTAACTAGCTCATTTGGTCTAAAGTTACTTTATTAGAATAGAGGTCTTGGGTTCAAGTCTTTTTGTCAAGTTACTTTTTCTAAAAAGCTTTTTGTCAAGTTACTTTTTCTAAAAAAAAAATGTCAAGTTACTTTTTTTTTTAAAAAGGGTTTTTTGTCAAGTTTTTTTTTTTTTAAAGCACATGTAACCTAAGTCACCAGGTTTGGCGAATTTTATTATTGAAGTTCAAAATTCGTCGAACTTAATGCATCGCCGAACAAATTTGATTAAGTTCACCGAACTTAATCCTGAACACGAACTTAACCCCGAACACGAACAAAACGGCAAATTTGAACAAATTTTTTAAAAAATTCGTTAAAAAATCGAGAAAAATTATTAGGTTCAGCGAGAGGGTTGTTTGTTTTGAGGCTAAAAAGCCCAACAGACGAATTTTGTCTCACCGCTCACGCTCACGCTACTTCTCTCGAGTCTCAGCCACAACTCACGCAACCAGTGACCACAGCTCTCGACCGTCGTTGTCTCCTCCGCGGCTGCCTCCTCCGCAACTGCCTCCTCCGACGTTGCTCCTCCACGACTGCCTCCAGTGTCACTACTCATTATGAAATGACAAAATATAACCACACAATCTCCAAAAGCATAATTAATTTAGAAGAGTCAATCCTAAGAAAATGCAAGTACAAAACGAAGAAATTGAGGATTTCAATGTGACTAGAGAAATTATAAAACATAAGTGAAGTTGAGTAACATTGTAAGGCATGAGAACATGAAAAAGAACAAATAACATTGTATTCATTGTATTCACTTGAAAATTTGACTAGATCACCATTGTTAAATAGAAATTATTCGTCTTCATGTTTTATAGTCTTGAAAATATTTGAAGTTGTATTGGAATGAATTCAGAACGGGGCTTTTTATAAACAACAAAGTTGTTGAAATTGACATTATTTATCAAAATCCAATCTGACATAAGTCACCGGGTTCGGCAATAATCCTATGTGTTTGCAATGTGCATTATGCACTTTGAAAATTGACATGCTTACATAAAATTGTTTTTTTTTTTAATATATATACATATTTTTTTCAAATTTCTATATGTCGAACTTTATGCCGAACTTTATCGACAAAATTTTAGATGTCGAACTTTATTCGAATTTCAACGTCGTCAAACTCGAACACGAACACGAACCTGGTGACTTAGCATGTAACTTATGTTTTAAAGTTACTTTATGTAATAGTGTTTCTCACCCATTATAAAAAGTGAGTCACTTACAGTCTAAAGTCACTTTATCATTTATTTAAGTTACAGTCTACATGGTTATGAGTTCATAAAGTAACATTGTAAAAAGTGACCCACTTATTTATAAAAGTGAGTCACATAAAGTAGTTTAAAAAAAATGGTGAGCTTATTATATTAAGTTTGGAAAAAAAGGGGGGGGGGGAATTGTTTTATTAAAAAAAGTACAACTTTATCAACTTTCAACCTATCACATGACTACTTGGCATCTACTGCAACTTTTCTTCAAAAAGGCATAACTTCTTCATCCGGAAGTCGTTTTCAGAGCCGTTTTTTTAACCGGCCTAATTTTTCGAGATCTTTCCATTGGAGCAGTTAGTTTCAACCTTTACAATTTCAGTTTTTAAAAATGGAAAGTACATGCCCGGTTATTCTTAACAGCACCAATTATTTCCAATGGCTATTCTACATGGTAGACTTACTTAGAAGTAAAGGGCTTTATAGAATAGCCTCAGGACTAGAATCTAAACCTACCGATGAAGATGAAAAGGCTAAATGGGAAAATAAACAAGATCAAGCATGAGGGTTGATAAGAATGTCCTTTGCTCAAGATCTTAGATTTCATAACCAAGAAATTGACTCCCCTGATGAAGCTATGAAAAAGCTAAATACTCTTTTTGGCATTCAAAATGAAATCACAGCCCATTAGCTTGAAAATGAGTTGCTTACTTTGGACCCCAATAATTTCTCCTCTATTGAAGATTTTTTGTCCAAATTCAAGACCCTTGGACTTCTCTTAGAAGGTTGTAAGGTCAAAAAGGAAGATGGTAGTCTTATCTATTCCATTCTTGCTAAGTTAGGGCCTGCATACTCTGTATTCGTTTCCACCTTCCATTCCACTGAACAAGCCCTCATTTCTCAAGGAACACCCTACAAGTCCCCCCTCTTTTGATGCACTTTGTGATGCTTTGATAAGAGAACAAAAAAAACTCTTACACCTTGGTCTTATTAATACTGGAAACTCTTCTAAAAAAGCCTTAGCAACCCAGCAGCAACCAAATCCAAAGAATCCTAAGAAGAAGCATCCTAATAAGAATGGTCCTAAACCAAACAAGGGTCTTAAGCACTCTCAGCCGCAAACTGAAAAAGAAACTCAACAAACTGATTAGGCAAATAAAAACAAAGGGAAGAAGACAGATAGACATTGCAACTTTTGTAATCGTGATGGCCACGTAGAGTCAAAATGTTTTAAGAAGATGGAAGCCTTGGAAGCAGCAATGAAGAAGCACAAACATCCATTTGGAGAACTCTTCAACTTCATCTTCGGGAATGGAATTCTGTATGTGGTTGTCAAGCATCAAGGTCTGGTTATGCATTGAATGTATCTTCTTCTCATTCTCATGAGTGGCTCATTGATTCTGGAGCCTCTTACCACATGGCCAAAAATAAAGCCATGCTTTCTTCTTTAAATGATTGTAACAAAAAAAAATTTATGTTGGTGATGATAGCTCTCTTAGTGTTGTAGGGTCTGGAACCATTCATCTAAATAATAGTCAGTTTAATGATGTATTATGTGTTCCTACCTCGTCCTGCAACCTTCTATCTGTTTATCAGATAACTCATTCAGGTGAAGGGAAAACCGTATAATTCTCACCTAATGATGTTGTAATTAAGGGCCTAAGAGATCCTAGACATATTTTAGCTACTAGCGTTGTTGATGATTCCACAAGGTTGCATAAGTTTGACAACTTTGGGTCATCAAATCTTCCCTCCATTTTTGTTGTCCATAATGATGAAGTGAGCAAACTTTGGCATGAGCGATTTGGTCACTTAAACTATTGCTGTTCAAACTCTATGTAAAGAAAATATGGTGACAGGTCTTCCTATGGTATCTTGCCGAGATGGTGTTTGTTCCGGTTGTGTACTCGAAAAACATCATTGGGATAGTTTTGACAAACGTGCCTCTTGGCATGCTTCAGCCCCTTTGCAACTTGTGCACAGTGATTTATGTGGTCCACTTCCAGTAGTTTCTTTCTCTAGCTACAAGTACTTCTTATCTTTCATTGATGATTTTTCCAGACGCACTTGGGTATACTTCTTAAAACTCAAGAGTGAAGTTTTTAACATGTTCTTGGCCTTTAAGGCCTTTGTTGAGAAACAATCTGGACATCAAATTCTTAAGTTAAGATTTGAAAATGGAGGAGAATATATTAACAACAAATTTATCAACTTTTGCACTAAGCATAGCATTCAATAGCAACATATTGTTTCGTAAACTCCACAACAAAATGGTGTAGCTAAAAGGAAAAATCGCACTCTAAAAGAAATGGCTAATTGTATGCTTCAATCTAAAGGACTTAGTCTTAATTTTTGGGCAGAAGCAATTCACTGTGCAAATTACATAGTAAATCGCACTCCTACTAAAGTTTTAAGGAATATCACTCCAAAAGAAGCCTGGATCTCAATCAAACTAGATGTAAGTCACTTTCGTGTTTTTGGAAGTGAAGCTTGGACCCATATTCCAGATGAGAAACATAAAGCCTTAGAACCTAAGAGTGAAAAAATTATTTTTGTTGGATATTCTGAGGATGTCAAAGGATATAGACTTCTTCAACCCAAATCCAAAAATGTAATCATTAGAAGAGATGTAAAATTTGATGAAAATATATCAGCCTGCGAGCCTAGTTGGGCAGGTGTGCCACCTTTGGCCTGCGAGCCTGATTCGGCATATGTGCCACCTCTCTCTATCTCTTCTACTTCTGACAGCATTCCTTCTACTTCGAATGATGACAGCGAGGATGAAAATACTCCTCCACCTCCTCAGGATCTTCCTTCAGCTCCACATCTTTCAAAATGGGTCCACTCTACTCAGGATGCAGTAGGTTCTCTTGCAGGTGACCCTGCAGATCAATGTCATACATGTTCTCAGTTCGACAGAGCCTCTTCCTTATTGGCTCAAGTTCCAGAAAATTATGATCCATATACCTTTGAAGAAGCTTCAGGTCATCCAGAATGGGATGCAGCTATGAATGAAGAATATCATTCCTTACTGGCAAACGATACTTGGGATCTTGTTCCTCTTCCAAAGGGAAGAAAACTTGTCAGATGCAAATGGGTTTACAGAGCAAAGTTTGGACCCGATGGAAAAGTGGATAAACATAAAGCTCGTTTTGTTGCTAAAGGATTTTCACAAGTTGAAGCCATTGACTATACTGAAACCTTCTCCCATGTTGCCAAAATGAATTCTATCTGCCTTGTTCTTTCCCTTGCTGCCTCCTTTAAATGGGAAGTCCATCAGATGAATGTTAAATTCGCCTTCTTACATGGGGACTTGCATGAAGAAATCTACATGGAACAACCCCCTAGCTTTACCCAAAAAGACTAGCCTTGTTTGTCGCCTTAATAAGTCTCTCTATGGTCTCAAACAAACCCCTCGGGCTTGGTATGCCAAAATGGATAGCTTTCTCTTAGATAATGGCTTTTCTAGATGTCATTCCGACAACACTGTCTACACCAAGAAAGTGGGTAAGTCTTTAATCATCCTTGTTCTTTATCTTGATGATCTTATCCTTACTGGTAATGATCCCAACCATATAAACCATGTGAAGTATATCCTCAAAAAGAAGTTTGAAATGACAGACTTAGGACACTTGCATTATTTCCTTGGTCTTCAAGTATTGCAATCCAAAGAAGGTATTACCCTTTCTTAGTCCAAGTATGAATGTTATCTTCTACGCCACTTTCACGTGGAATACTATAAGTTAGCCCCTTTTTCCTTTCAGTCTAGAGTCAAGCTTTCAGTTACTTGTACTTCCCCTGAGGTTGATGCTACCTTATACCGTCAACTTGTTGGTAAACTTTTTGTAAAATTTTGTAAATGTTCTATGCTTGATGCAACTTTACTTTTATTACAACAATCACCCAAACAGTTAAGTAAAATGCTGATAGAACATACCAGTGGATCTATAGAAGACAAACCAGAAACAGGAGAATGTGAAGGTGCGTTACGGTGGTCAACAGGATGCTTCAACCAGCAAAGTCTCCTTGATCAGCCAACCCAGAATGTGTCACAACAATCCTCAAATCAGTCACCCAGTCAACTCAAGTCAACTCTAGAAAAGTCAACGCTATCCAGAAAAGTCAACGCAGGGCAGCAACATCAAAGTCAACGCAGCTCCAACTTCGGTCAACCTTTTGACCTCGGTTCTTGTGCCAATGTGTACGGCCTCCCAAAATCGAAGTCTCCAATAAATTTCAACCTCTTTGGACCATGCGTTGACCAAAGTCAATGCTGGTCAAACCTTCGTGGAAACCCTCGCTGCAGCAATTTCGTCCTTCTCCTTGGCTGTAGTAATTCGTCCTTTTTCCCACGTGTGGATCGAAATTGTCCTCCAAGTAGCTCGTACTAGATCAGAAGAGAAGAAGATGATGTGATGAGTGAGTGTGAAATGCTCTCCAAAGTTGACTGTATTTATATACATCATTGAGGTGTGTGACACATCTGCCGGGGGTGTAAAACCTTAAGGCCGACTTGCACATATAATTTATTATAAATAATAAATTCAAAATAAATGTTCTGCTCATCGAATTAAGATAAATTTTATATGGATCTTACACCTCTCTGAAAGAGGAATCCAATAAAAATATCGGTATCTTCATCTGAGCATCACAACATGGAGTTTGGACCTAGTTGTCCAATTTTAACACTCCCTCTCAACTAGGGAGAACTCCATCCACCAATGCAATCAAACATCGTGCGTCATCCCGCCGTAACTTGCTTTGCTGGCCTCTTTATTTCAGAACAGAAGTGGGTCAGTCACAAAGACATCATCCCCTGGCTGACAAATTCAGCACAGAGGTCCGAAACCTCTATCAAACTCAGAAAGAGTCTCCAACCAACCCAAAGTTGGTTTATCTGACCCGAAGTCAGGCGGAGGTCCGAGACCTCACTAGACTTGATCCACGATCAAGTGGTTGGACCGTGCCATCCTAGATAGAGAGTACGGCAATCTCTGATGCGTCCATCAGTCTTTGCTACTGGTCTCTAGCTTTTCCCATCTCATTGGCCAAATGAGAGGTACTTCCCATGAGCCCCGAACTCAATGGGTAGGATGCATACGGGGCACAGATAATGAGAGGTGAACCAACTCAACAATCACAACGGTGGGGTCCAAGCACACCAACAAGGTTTGGCAAGCCTAGCCTTGTGGTTGCTCATAGCTCCGAGAAGCTGTCCCCAAAGCCCCCCAGAGCTCCTCGAGCTCATCGTCCAACAAGACCCACATCATAGGGTCGTTCCACAATACCAAGTCTCTCACGGAAGGTTAGGAACTTGACCTTCCCCAGGGGCTTAGTGAGAATATCTGCGACCTGCTCATCAGTTCCTATATGATCGAGCCTTATGGCGCCTCGCTGTACCATATCCCAGATAAAGTGGTACCTGATATCAATATGCTTGGATCGGTCGTGGAACACAGGATTCTCAGTCATGCGAATCCCACTCTGGTTATCACAGAGTATCATGGTGGTATCTAGCACATGTCCAAACAGCTCACTAAAGAGCTTTCACAACCAAACTGCTTCACAACAGGCCATACTCGCTGCAATGTATTCGGCCTCAGCGGTGCTCAAAGCCACCGACTTCTGCTTCCTGCTCATCCATGAAATCGAAGCAGAACCAAGATTGAAGCAGCATCTCGATGTGCTCTTACGATCCACCACACTGCCAGCCCAATCGGCATCAGTATATCCACGGAGTGTCACACTCCCGGCAGTGTATCTCAGCCCATGGTTTATCGTGCCCCTAAGATATCTCAGAAGATTCTTGGCACCAACCCAATGAAAGTGATGAGGCTCAACCATCTGTTGACTCAAAGTGTTCACTGCAAAACATATATCTGGTCGGGTGTTCACTAAGAACATCAAAGCTCCTATGAGTTGACGATACTCAGTAGGATTGGCCAAGATAGGCCCAGCAGCGCCGCCACTCAACTTCTTAAAGTTGAGTTCCATCGGTGTTGACACGGACTTACAGTCCACCATACCAAATCTTTCCAGAAGCTTCACAATGTATTTTCCTTGAGAAAGGAAAATCTCTCCAGGTCTCTGCCAGACCTCCAGGCCTAGGAAGTAGTGCATCAGTTCTAGGTCCTTCATCTCGAACTCAGCAGCGAGCTCCCTCTTACATTGATGAATGAGAGGGTCAGCACCTGTCAGGAAGAGGTCATCCACATACAGCACTAGAATGAGAGGCTTCCCCTGCACAACCTTGAAGTAAAGGTTCGGATCAACATTACTTCGAGTGAAGCCCAACTTCATCAAGTAACTATCCATCCTCTCGTACCAAGCTCTGGGTGCTTGCTTTAACGAGGTTGTTCCACATACACCTCTTCCTTTATTGCACCATGCAGAAAAGCGGTCTTGACATCCATCTGATGAAGACTCCATCCTTGCGTAGCAGCAAGGGCTATGATTGATCGAATGGTGGTATATCGTGCCACAAGTGCAAATATGTCATCATAATCTACTCCTTCCTTTTGAGAGAAGCCACGGGCAACAAATCTTGCCTTGAACTTTTCAGCACTTCCATCAGAACCATGCTTGATCTTGTAGAGCCATTTCGCTGTGACAACTGATTTGTCCTTCGGTCTTGGAACCACATCCCAGACATCATTTTTCATTATGGACTCATATTCTTCGTGCATAGCATCCTTCCAGACTTGATGCTTTACGGCTTCCTCAAAAGATCCGGGTTCATTTTGTACAATGGTACTCATGGCAGCCAGATACCCTTGGTATCTACACGGCTTCTTGCTTTCTCGGAATGTCCCCCTTGGGGCAGCATGTCCCTCAACATCTTCGAGAGTGTCCCTGAGCCATGATGGTCTCTTTCCCAGTGAAGGAGATGGATCAATAGGGTCCATTGGTCCTTCAACATCAGGCATTGTCTCATCCTGCGGTTCTTCTTGATTTCCAGGCCTTGCTTCATGATTTTCCTCAGATCTTGGAAGATCTACTACTTTCTTCAAGGAAGCATCTTCGTCAAAAGTGACATCATGGCATATCTCTACTTCCCTTTGACCAGGTACATAGACTCTATAGGCCTTAGAAGTTTCGTTGTAGCCCACAAACATTCCTTTCTTCCCAGAAGCATCCAGCTTACTTCTCTTTTCTTTTGGCACACGAAAATAAACAGGACATCCAAAAATTCTAAAATGTGAGACGTCAGGTTTCTTACCAGTGAAAACCTCTTCGGGAGTTTTGGAGTCCAGGGCGGAATGAGGGCATCGATTTTGAATGTATACAGCAGTATTCGCAGCTTCTCCCCACAGAAACTTCGGTAGACCCTGGTCACATAGCATGGCACGGGCAGCTTCCACAATGGTCCTGTTCTTTCGTTTAGCAACGCCATTCTGCTCAGGAGTATAGGCAGTAGTAGTCTCCCTCTTAATGCCAGCTTCTCTGCAAAAGTCCTTGAACTCATTTGACTCATATTCAATGCCATTGTCGGTCCTCAAAATCTTGATCTTCTTCCCTGTCATATTTTCCACCAAGGCTTTGAAGGTACGGAACCACATGAAAGCCTCATCCTTCTTCTTCAATAAGTATATCCAGGTTTTGCGGGAGAAGTCATCAGTGAATGTCATATAGTAAGAACATCCTCCCAGGGATGTCACGGGTAGCATACCGGATAGATTAGAATGGACCAGTTGCAAAATATCAGATGTCTTTGTGACATTTGAGGGGAAAGGTCCCCTTGTATGCTTTCCTTCGGCACAACCCTTACATACACCTTCATGATTATTTCCAAAATCGGGCATCCCTGTCACCACCTTCCTTGCTTCGAGAAGGGCCTTGTAATGAAGGTGTCCAAACCTCCGGTGCCATAGTTCAGTTTGTCGGATAGTATCACATGTCATAGCTCCTAGTGGACTTCCTTCAACCTGGTAGAGTGTTCCAACTCTAAAACCAATCACGATAGCTTCCTTGAGATTCTTCTTCCACATGCGCACTTTTCCATCAATGAATGCCACATTGAAGCCTTTGTCTTCAATCGTTGATATAGACACAAGGTTCTTCTTCAATTTTGGTACATAGAATACATCTTGCAAATGTAGGACTTTTCCTTGAGACAAGTGGAGGGTCACAGTCCCTGTCCCTTTTACGGGATATGTGGCATTATCTCCAAGGATAATTTCCAGATTAGTATCCTTCTCAACCATGTCAGAGAGTGCTTCCTTGAACCCAGTGATGTGTCTTGAGGCACCACTATCTATCAGCCAGACATCCATAGTGTCGGGCGGGGATGCAGCAGAGAGAGCAGATACAAGAATGTATTCATTTCTTTTATCGACAACATTTGACTCTTCATACCTGGAGTTTCTAGACCTTTTGAAAGGTTGATTGTTTCCATCAGAGGGAGCCTTCCTCTTTCCTTTGGACCTGTTGTTTCTTTGATTTCCATTCCTCCGGTTATTGTTGTTGTCATCACTATCGGGAGAGTCCTTTTTGAAAAGACATTCTCTGGCATAGTGACCAGGCCTATGACAAGTGAAACACTTGCCCTTCTTTCCTTGGGCCCTTGTTCTTCCTTTGTTCTTAGAGCCACCAGAGTTCTTCTTTCTAGAATGAGCAGCATTTCAGTCATTTTCATATTCCTTCATTCTTGTCTCTTCTTGCATGCATCTGGATAGTAGCTCATCAAAGTTAGGAATTGTACTATTATTGAGAATGGTAGTGTTGAATACCTGCCATTCATATGGGAGTCCTCCAAGTGCGGTGAGTACCATCTCATGATCGGCTATTGTCTCCCCAATAGCTAGCAAATTGTTCCTAATCTCGGTCAATTTCAGAAAGTATGTTTGGACAGACTCATCCCTGCCTTTCTTTAGATTCTTCAATTGATTCTTGAAGAATAGCACTTGGTTTACATTGTTTACCTTGAACATTAGGATCAATTTATCATACATCTCTTTAAATGTATCCAACTCAGAGATGTAGGCCACCAAGCTTTTATGAATGGATTCCTTGATCATCAGCTTTGCTTTGATCTCTCCCTTCTTATACTTGGTTTTAGCAGCAGCAGTAGCATTGGATGGAGGTTCTTGTATCTTACCCAGTACATGGTCCATGAGATCATGGTCTTCCAATTTGAGATCTAATATCATCTTCTAGGCATGGAAGTCATCCCTTCCAGTCAGCTTGTCATTCTCCTTGAAGTCATAACTTGTGGAACCCATTTTTCTTAGATGGTGATTGCTATAAGTTAGGGCTTGTCTTCACCTCAGCTCCGATACCATGTAAAATTTTGTAGATGTTCTATGCTTGATGCAACTTTACTTTTATTACAACAATCACCCAAACAGTTAAGTAAAATGCTGATAGAACATACCAGTGGATCTATAGAAGACAAACCAGAAATTGGAGAATGTGAAGGTGCGTTACGGCGGTCAACAGGATGCTTCAACCAACAAAGTCTCCTTGATCAGCCAACCCAGAATGTGTCACAACAATCCTCAAATCAGTCACCCAGTCAACTCAAGTCAACTCCAGAAAAGTCAACGTTGTCCAGAAAAGTCAACGCAGGGCAGCAACATCAAAGTCAACGCAGCTCCAACTTCGGTCAACCTTTTGACCTCGGTTCTTGTGCCAATGTGTACGGCCTCCCAAAATCGAAGTCTCCAATAAATTTCAACCTCTTTGGACCATGCGTTGACCAAAGTCAACGCTGGTCAAACCTTCGTGGAAACCCTAGCTGCAGCAATTTCGTCCTTCTCCTTGGCTGTAGTAATTCGTCCTTCTTCCCACGTGTGGATCAAAATTGTCCTCCAAGTAGCTCGTACTAGATCAGAAGAGAAGAAGATGATGTGATGAATGAGTGTGAAATGCTCTCCAAAGTTGACTGTATTTATAATCATTGAGGTGTGTGACACATCTGCTGGGGGTGTAAAACCTTAAGGCCGACCTGCACATATAATTTATTATAAATATTAAATTCAAAATAAATGTTCTGCTCATCGGATT